>JBBMFX010000122.1:1778867-1804305 GCA_037832545.1 Rhabdalestes septentrionalis | reverse complement strand
TACTGTCATCATCATCATCATCATTACTGTCATCATCATCATCATCATCATCATCATCATTACTGTTGTTATCATCATCATCATCTTCATCATTAATGTTGTTATCATCATCATCATCATCATTAATGTTGTTGTCATCATCGTCATCATTAGCATTATTGCTGTTGTTGTCCTCATCATCATCAGCATTGTTGCCATAATTATTCAAATTAACCGGGCCCAGCTGTGTCGATAAGTCTTTGTGTGAGGGTCAGTTCTGCACATGGTTCCACCACATCGAGTCACACACCACCAACTGATCATAGTTTTTCGCTTTTGCTCCTGTATTTTAGCTCATATACATTAATTGGGTTGGATTTGGACACAGTGCTTACAGTTTTAACCTAGGTTCTTCTTTATAATTCACAAATCACATCCTAGTAAACAAAGAAACAAATGACCAAACAAAACAGCTGGGTCGTGTTAATGAAGCAATTCAGCTAACAGCTAAATTACAAATGAAAAGGAAACTTTTTTCATGATTTGTGTTTAGGTGAGCCTTAAAGTATACAATGCAAAGAAAACGAGAGGTTCAGATATAGACAGACAGGCACGAGTTAATGGCTTAACAGGTTATATGAGGTTACCCAAATATCCAGTGTGGTTAATTATCACTTGAGGGTCTTCACAGTGGGATTTAAACTTCAGCCTCTGCTCTGAGCTTGTGTGTTTGGCAGAACTGAGTTGACTTAGTTTACATTTTACATGGATCTTGCATTATGTACTCTACAACTAAATGCTTCCTTACAAGCAGTAAAATCAGTGCAAGCCAATGTTTTACTATCGTTATTGTGATATTATTTTTGTTATTATTGCTACAATTATTACTATTATTGCAATTTTAATGGTACGTCAGTGTATTGTCAAACTATTTGTTTTCATTCTGGGGATATAGGTTACTCCAAAAGTGCTTAATATGTGGTACACTTCATTAAGAGAGTCATAACTGACTGTGGAAAAGAAGGGGTTTACTCTGCTTTGGCATCCAGTGTGTGAAAAAACAGAATTCATACAGCTGAAAAAAATGACTAAAATTTGCTGAGCATGACTGTATAAGTTTGTATAGGTAATGTCTGCTGGGGGTGTTAATTGTGATACCTGAATTAGAGTTTAGATACTTTGCCCGAACCCGAAACTGGCCTGAGCCCAGCTCGGCCTGTGGGTCAGGTCAGCCCAATATTTCCTACCACTATCCTTGGGCTGGGCCGGGTTTGGGTTCAGGCAGAGAATCGAAACACTAGCCCGTAATAAAAAATAGCTGGGTTTAATCGGGCTCGGGTCGATAATTACAGTTAATGTGTCAGGCCGAGCTGGGCTCCGACACAAGGTGCACAGGCTCGGGAAAGGTCGGGTTTCATTTTCTGGGCCCGATCTAAGCTCTAATCTGAATCGCATTCTGTTTTCCTACATCCATGCTTCTACATTTTTTGTCTATTTGTAATTTTCAATGCATTGCTGCATTACTCAGCCTGATGTCACCTCAAGTGTAAAATAAAAGTGGCCATACTTAAAATAATGTGTGCAGTTCCTCCTCAGATACAGATTAAAACACAGATGTCATAGGTTTTCCAGATGATATTTAAAGCAGAATGTTACAACAGCATTCATAAACATGTACTTGGCTGCATTCTCCATAGCTTCAACCTGGGGTGGTATGGAAATTGCACAGGACCAAACACAGGATAGTAAATGTTCTGTCATAAGAAGAATACATACTCTCCAACTGCCACTGTAAATACCTGGCATTTATTTATATATTGGACATTTTCTTCTCATCCTGTTGCTGCTACTTGCTATTTTTTCAGCAATTAATTTATTGCTGTCTACCTCAAATTTTGATTTCCTTTGTACCACCATCAGGGATTCCAATACTGGCCAGTTCCAATCAAACACCCCCTGGCAAACCAATCAGTTTTGGGTCAGCAGGTTTTACTGCATATTTTCAAAGGGTCCTGTGATCCTTACAGCTGATCAGTGTTCAGCTGCTAAAATTTATGAGACTAAGTGCAGTCATGTTGGTCTGGCACTGTGGGTTATGAAGAGATTACTGCGGAACTGTGACTGCACTGTGTATTGTCTCACAAAGCTGGAATATGTGCATTTTCTTAATGGAAAATCATCTGCTCTGATGAGCTGTTTTGCTTCTTTTTACCTACAGTTATATGCAAAACCCAGCATGTTCCTAAACAATTTTCATCTGTTGTTGTTTTATATGTCTAAATGAATACTACTAAATATATATGTATATTAGGGGTGTGCAGAGCGCGCAGACTCCGGAGCAGTGCCGGCGCCAGAGTGGACCAACTGGGTAGGCATCTATGTGACCATCACTATGAAACAGCTTAACTCTGCCTTAATTTACCCCTGAAAATATGCCAATTTGAATTAAGTGTCCATTAATTTGTAAACCGTTCCCTTAATTTTAGATTAAGTGGATTTAAGGTATGAGTGTGAAACCCCTTAATCCTAAAAATAAGGCATTTTCTTCAGGAGGCTCAGTTATTTAAGGGGCAACTTTTTAAAATAAGGGAAAAATCTTAATCAGATTTAATCTGTGCACTTTTCCATCACTTTTAAATCGCTAGGGGGGCAATGCCTTCAAATGCCCCCCTTGGCGCCCTCTATTCCTGAACGCGAGTCTGTGACGTGTACTGGGGGGCGTGGTTTCCCGAATACAAATATTTTTAAAAGTATTTGTCCGAATACGGTATTTGTAAAAAACATGTTATTTGTGCCAATCCGAATACCGTATTTGTATTTGTCTCCACCCCTAAAATATATATAAATAACATTCTACAGTAAGTAGTAATGTTATGTTCAGTATATCAGTGTTCCTTGTGGAAGTTTAGTAATACCTGGTTTGACTCAGTCAGTCCTTCATTAAATTAAATCATGAGTTTCACAATCCAAACAACGGCTGGAGACATCGAGGAGGAATCTGGAACCAAACCTGTGTTCTCCTCACCAGCTCACACAGTATCAACTACTTTTACACACAAACGAATCTTGATACTTTTGTTGTTTTCTTGTATGTATTCTAATATCGACTTTGCTGGTAGAAACACACTTTATCACACAATGAGCAAAATGGCTTTAAACAATTTGCATAGGTGCCTTCGACTTTGCATAGTGCTGTGGGTAACTCGACACTTTTTCTCATTAATTAGTTCAGCTGTTTGGGCCATGAGGGCTACAGCCCCCAAAATAGATAGTGGTGGCACTCACCATGACGGGGCCAACGCTTCCATAGACTTATAGTCTACACTGACAACTATTAAACACAGAGATGCACATGGGTCAGACTCTCTTGGGAGTCATTGGGCCGGATGATTGTTCTTCATGGACATAGAATTGTCGAGAATAGGCCATTTAACATAAATATTGTGTCCTTATGATGGTTCCATATTCCACTCTCTATCTCACTGGGAAACTAATTCAGTTGTGATTTTGGGAAACAATGACAAATGCTTTTCGTTGGTCTCCCCTGTCACCGAATTTTAAACTTCAACGAACCATTAGGTCCAGATTTACACCTTCGTTCTGGGAGCTTTTCTTCTCCACAGTCCAGCATCTCTGTACATACAGATCAGGACTTGTACCACAACATTCCAAAAAGGGCTGAAGGCAAAGCCGGACCAGCCTTAGCCGCTGGGGGTCCTAAGCAGGAATTTCAATTCCCTGTTCATGGCGTAGTTGTTCCCCGCCTCTTCTGGCAGATATGAATTTCTTTGATATCTTCTTCCATTCGTTTTCACAAGGGCATAATTTCAGCCCATGTTTGAGTAGATTCTTTTGGAATAATTATTGAGAGAGTCAAATATAATAATACACAATCACCTCTCTTTACCCCTTTGAACGAAACAGACAGTTTGTGTTACTGTGCCTTTAAGACCGATTTATGTAAATGATCTCTGTTCTGACTGGCTGTTGTTTATTGTGTTGCATTCAAAATGCAGTCCAAGCTGAAACATTCATTTGAATGTAAACTGTGTATGGGTGGAGCTAAATTGCCTCAGGTCTTATGACATAACAATACACTAAATTCAAAACACAATATTGGCAAGAACCAACAATCATTGGTCTTTATGACATCACAAAACATTAAATTCAAGTACAAAACACTAAAATGTATACACTATACTAATAAGAACCATTAGTCATTGGTCCTTATGAAATCACAAAAACACAAAATTTAAAACAGGCTGTTTTCATATGTGAACGCTGTGTACTAGAATGTTCTGAAACTTTTAAGGTGTTAACATACTGCACTAAGCTCTTTTGGTAAAATTCACTTATTAATGAAATGCACATTCAGTACAAATTCCATATTTTATATTTATTGAATCATTCAATTGTTTTATTGATCTATTTTTAGAAATGTAGGGTCTAAAACAAGGACATTTCCGAGTCATTTTACTCACAGCCCCCCTGTAATTGTGTAGCTGAACAAAACACACTGGTAGTGAATTAAGGGTCATGTGACTTGGTGATTTTGGGATAAGGAAGTAAATGCCTCTTTCACTAAAAGACAGAGACTGGGATAAAATTCATTAGTCACAGTGAAAAAAACCCACCCAGGATACTGACGAATCTGTTGAACATTAACAAGCCACATGTTTTTTTCCCCTCGATCATTTACAACCGCACCTGAAAAGCGTCATCGCAAGCAAATATTCATCACTCGCCACATTTGGGTCATTTCAAAGGTTCAATATGGGAAAAATATCTCAGAATGACTATGTAACGCCTTCCTTTTTGGTATGATCAGCGAGTGCCTTGTGTCTCTCCTGAGGCCTGAGGCCTCCCTCCCCCCCCCGATCCCTTGGCTTCCTTCGGCGTGAGGCTTTTTTTTTTGAAGCGGGGGTGTGTGCAGGGGGGTGGGGGGGTGGATTAGCGTCACATGGTCTCCTCCAGCAGCCAGACACATGACCCTTGCCACAGGAGAGGATAAAGCCCACTTGAAAGACGGTGAAAAAGAGACTGAGGGTGGTTCAGATGGGGGGGGGGGGGGGGGCAAGGGAGGTGTGGAGGTGGGGAGGGGGGACGCGGAGCAAATGTCCGGTTTCACAGACGCTGAGGAATGCTGTCAGCCAGCTTCTCAAACACACAGGAATGCTGCAGCCCCGTTTCCCCTGAGGACCCAGTGCTCGCTCGCCCTCTCTCTTTCTCCTTCTCGCCCCCAGTTCCTCCACATCTCCACAAGCCTCCCCAGATGAAAGGCACCGTATCCCCTTCCCCACAGTCTACCTTCTTCTTCTTCTTCTTCTTCTTCTTCTTCGTCTTCTTATTCACTGTGGCTCAGGTCCTGAGACTCCCACAGTCCTTTCGGCCACCCACCATACTGAACACCTCCATGAACCGAAAGCACATAAATAATTGATCACTGAAGGCCCGGATTAGAATGAGACAGTTTGGAGAAACGTAAATATACGAATAAATCCTTAATGCTCAGTAGTTAGGGATCGTAACTGAATATTCCAAGGCCTACACCTGAAGATGCCTGGCGTAAGAAGCACACAAAGCTGGACCCCCAAGCTCTAATTAGTTGTTTTGCATCTTTTTGCCCACAATCATGAGCAAATCTCAGCATGCTGCTGATCAAATGGCACATGCTGTTGTTTTTTAAGTATGAAAAGAACATATGGAGGGACATATGAATGGCTCAATTGTTTGTTGAAGCGGATGAGTGATGCTTTTTTACATTACTGACAATTTACACACAACGGAAATTAATCCATGTTGAAAGAATCAGAACAATTTAGGGACCATAACTGAATATTCCATTGAAGGCGCTCTATATAAGTATGTGGATATTTCTTTTAATTATTGTGTCCAGGCCTTTGGGCCATATCCTTTACTAACAGCTGTATGAAATGAAGCACAGTCATGCAGTCTTCACAGACAAACACTGGTGGTAGAATGGGCTGTAAAGAACAGATCAGCAAACACGGTGCTGTAATAGGATGCCACCTTTGCCAAAAGTCAGTAGACGAAATTTGTGCCCTGGCTGATTCCATTATTTTGATATTAAATTGAAGCATTTATGAGCAACAGCAGTACAGCCATGAAGCAATAGACCAAACAAACTCATGGAGCGGCATCACGGACGTGTTAAAATCTTCCATCCTCTGCTGAACCACCCCAAACCGCCACTGAAGCAACATCAGTGAATATCTACCATTTAATAACATATTTTTAAATACCTTCAGTCTTCACTATACGTATACTATAAGTAAATCTTCAATAAAATGACCATTCTTGAGGGACTTCAAACTACTGAACAGTGGAGTATATATATAAAGCTCTAGAAATATATGAGACCCCTACAAAAATGTTCAGTTTCGCAGGTTTAACCTGAACAGATTTGCCTTCATTTTTAAAAACTACTGACAATACCTCTCTTAGTTTACAAATAAAAATATTGTTCATTAGAGCATAACTGCAAAGGAAATGACAAAACATCAAAATAAGAGAAAATTTGCAGTGTTTGTAGGACTTTGTTCTCTCTTAAACACAATAGCAATAATTACCTTTGACAAACTAGTGCTGTTCCATCCAACTGGTCTCACTGTTAGAGGAGAGTGTTGATTACAGCAGTGTTTTATACTTTTCCCCATTAAATAAGATGGGATTCAGGTGATCAGTAATCAATCCCTCATAAAGCAGAATGAGGTGCTTGTGTAGGAATTTAACAGACACTGGCATGGAACGGTTTCACACTCATAGAGATGCTGATTTAAAATTAAACCACTGTGGTCTCTTATTGTTTTTCAGAGCTGTAGATATCAAATACCCTTTATATGGGCATGAAGCATTTATATGTTAAAATATTTTTAAAAATAGTAATTTAACATCTTCTTTATAGGTGCCTTTCTAGTGCCCAAGGATACCATAAAAAACTACAAATAATGAACAAAAAATTGAGAGTGTGTCAACGTAACCATTTCTAAACCTCTCCTCAAGAAATGCCATTATTTACATTAACCATCCAAATCCTGCTTCGGCTCATCAGTCCTTCATTTAAAAGAGTGCGCTACTGCTGGAATGGAAGCCTGGAGACGTCAGTAATCAAACCTGTGTCCCTCTAACTGTCCTCTTCAAATCAGCATATCAATCACTTTTTAATTACCTATTCTTCTGTATATAGTGTTTTTCAATTATGAACAGTTTTAACACAGTTTCATAGATCCTTCTCTTAAACCTGGCAAATACAACAGTCATTCCCAACAAAATATTGTTAAATGTTTATAGTTTATTATATAAACATACAGTACACCTGCAAAAATATTATTTAAAAACTACTTAGATAAGTAGTGAGTGATTTTTTCACATGATATTGCTAAACCTACTGAATAAAATTAAAAACAATAAATAAAAATATAATTCTACAGTAAATAGTGATATTGTGTTCAGTATATCAGTGAGTTCTTGTGGATGGCCAGTATTACTGTAGTTTAATCAGAAACCTGGTTTGACTTAATCCGTCCTTCATTAAATTGTATCACGAGCTGCTGATGGAGTTTCACAATCCAAACAACGGCTGGAGGAACTGAGGAGGAATCTGGAACCGAACCTGTGTTCTCCTCACCAGCTCACACAGTATCAACTACTTATACACACAAATCTTAATACTTTTTACTGTTTTCTGTTTTGTTTGTATTTAATCTAATGTCCACTTAAATGGCAGTAAAACATTTTTGTTATCACACACTGAGAAAAATGGCTTTATACAATTTGCATAGGGGCCTGAGATTTTTGCACAGTGCTGCATGTAATACTTCTTTTTACAGTTTATTACAGTTAATAGTCCTCACTGGTAAAATGATTTAATGATATATTCTTTACCTGTGTATCACTTGACTATCAGCACAGACACAGATCAAATCCTCTTCTGACCAAAAATACTCAAACACTCTTCCGCACAAAGATACTCCAATACTCTTCCGCCCAAAGATACTCAAGTACTTTTCTGCCCAAAGATACTCAAATACTCTTCTGACCAAAGATACTCAAATACTCTTCCACTCAAAGATACTCAAATACTCTTCTGCCCAAAGATACTCAAGTACTTTTCTGCTTAAAGATACTCAAGTACTTTTCTGCCCAAAGATACTGAAATACTCTTCTGACTAAAGATACTCAAATACTCTTCTGCCCAAAGATACTCAAATACTCTTCTGAACAAAAATACTCAAATACTCTTCTGCCCAAACATACTCAAGTACTTTTCTGCACACATATACTCAAATACTCTTCTGCCCAAAGATACTCAAGTACCCTTCTGCCCAAATATACTCAAATACTCTTCTGCCCAAAGATACTCAAGTACTCTTCTGACCAAAGATAGGCAAATACTCTTTTGACCAAAGATAGGCAAATACTATTCCACCCAAAGATACACAAATACTCTTCTGATCAAAGATATTCAAATACTCTTCTGCCCAAAGATACTCAAATACTCTTCCACCCAAAGATACTCAAATACTCTTCTGCCCAAAGATACTCAAGTACTTTTCTGCACAAATATACTCAAATACTCTTCTGCCCGAAGATACTCAAGTACTCTTCTGACCAAAGATAGGCAAATACTCTTCTGACCAAAGATAGGCAAATACTGTTCCACCCAAAGATACACAAATACTCTTCTGATCAAAGATACTCAAATACTCTTCTGCCCAAAGATACTCAAATACTCTTCCACCCAAAGATACTCAAATACTCTTCCACCCAAATATACTCAAATACTCTTCTGCCCGAAGATACTCAAGTACCCTTCTGCCCAAATATACTCAAATACTCTTCTGCCCAAAGATACTCAAGTACTCTTCTGCCCAAAGATACACTAGTACTCTTCTGATCAAAGATACTCAAATACTCTTCTGACCAAAGATAGGCAAATACTATTCCACCCAAAGATACACAAATACTCCTCTGATCAAAGATACTCAAATACTCTTCTGAACAAAGATACTCAAATACTCTTCTGACCAAAGATATATAAGTACTCTTCTGCCCAAAGATAATCAAATACTCTTCTGAACAAAGATACTCAAATATTCTTTTGACTAAAATTCTCAAATACTCTTCTGCCCAAAGATACACAAATACTATTCTGAACAAAGATACTAAAGTATTCTTTTGACCAAAATTTTCAAATACTCTTCTGCCCAAACATACTCAAAAACTATTTTGACCAAAGATACTCAAATACTCCTCTGACCAAAGACACTTAAATTCTCCTCTGACCAAAGATACTCAAATAATCGTCTGACCAACGAAACTCTTTTGCATGCTGCTGATGCATCAGTTGCATTTTCATTTTTTGGTGGTGGTGGGTGGGTGTGGTTGCTTGGTCAAGAACGAGATCCAGGTGTCTGTTTTGGGAATAACCACTGACAGAGCACCCAGTGACTCTTTTAGTTATAAAAGAGATATTGCTGACCCGAAACATCATCTCCGGAGCAGGGTGCTGAGCTGGCTGTGTAATTTTTAATGCTAATGGTCTGACCAGTAGTTTAGCCTGTCGTTCTATGAAGCATTTTAAAACCATTTACTCAGCAAAGCAAACTGGTAGTGGTGGGGGGATGAAAAGTTTGATCTCAAATTTGGTGGGGGGCACCCCGCCTATCCTGGTCCAGGAGTTAACTGGTAATATTGACCACAAGTCTGAAGATGTATCTTTTTTTAGATGTTTTTTGTTTGTTTGTTTGTTTTATTAGGGTATTTTTTCACCACAACACCTTTAGGTACTCAAACATATACTGGTTACAAAATAATGGTAAGTACAGTCTGTACACTCCCATTTACCCACTCTTTAAACTCTAAAATAGAAACGGTCTATTCACCAGCATCCACTAATCTTCTTCACTATCTCTCTCTCTCTCTTTCTCTCTATCTCTCTAAAACACTCACACATACCAACACACACACACACCAACACACACACCCACACTCACAGTCAGTAGAAACAATCTGTCCAACCAGTCCCCTCCACAACACAAACAACAGTCACACCAGTCAGAAATACAGAGACATTAATGGGTCATATTTAATTTTTACAGATCTCCAGCGACACAATTAAACAATTGACAGTGGCTGAATAAGGAACTTTCAGTCCTGAAGAAACCATGAAACACCATAATCTGTAAACAGGAATAAAGAGCCAGACTGCACGATGAGTGGAAAACACTCATGCATTCACTCACTCATTCAGACCCACTTACCCTAAACAGGGTCATGTGGGGGGGGGGTCCTCATAGTTCAATGATAGGGCAAATAACATGCAGTCAAGTCAGAAACCAGCTTATGAATGAAAAACAGGTTCATCTAAGTTCATTACTGGTAGTAATAACATACTATCTTATTCAATCAAACATTGACTACACTAAACCCGTCTTGTCCTGTGGTTTTGTGGTGCTCCTGCTTTTCTTGCACGTTTTGCATTCTATGTATTCCTGTCCTGCACTTGTGCAGTCTTGTGTTGTTTCTGTTGTTTGCGTTGCCCCATAGTCCTGGAGGAAATCTGTTTTGTTTCACTTTGCACCATGTGTTTATGGCTGAAATGTCAGTAAACCCAGCTTACTCGAATTAATGACTTGAGATAGCTTTGCTGAGTCAATCACTGCAATACTACCAATAACTTTTTTCTAGTAAATATCTGTAAACTCAGTCAACACTATGGAACACAATTACTTAAAATGTGTTTAAGTTAGAGTTAATTTACCCCTGAAAATGTGCCAAACACCTTCATTTGAATAAAGTGGTCATTCATTTGTAAATTGATCTCATAATTTTACCTTAAACATGGATTTAAGGTAAGAGTGCGAAACCCCTTAATCCTAAACATAAGGCATTTTTTCAGCAGGTTTGGATATTTAAGGGGCAAATTTTAAAAATGAAGGGAAAAATTCAGTTTGGAAAGTAGTTTTAAGGGGTAAAATTAAGGGGTTTGGTTTCGTAGTGCATCAACAGTCACACACAGCCTTCTTCAGCCGTGGGTTTGCACTTTAGGTGGCATTTCTCTTAAATAGCGTCCAAAGAGCTTAAAACAGGCCTCTGTGTAAAAGTGTTACCTGACTCATTATATTGTGTCCCAAGTATGTAATCGACTGTTACACCTCATCTGACTTTATAATAATCTAACAAGGTTACAGATTGCCAGTTCTTTGTTAATGTGAACAAGCAGGTTAGCTAATGTCATATGTCTTGGGTTTGCTGCATAACAGGTGAATCTGCTGTTGGTGATTTCAAACAAATCTCACATAATGTCAGTAGTAAGTTTAACATTTACCATCTTCTTTAACTTGGGTAGCTCACCTTATATGGACTTACCATACACAGTAATTTGTGTTTGTCTTTGTCTTATTGTGTGTTTTGTGTTTCTAGTCAAAATCGGCTTGGGATGTAGCAGTTGCTCTGGTTATAAGCTTTTTTCCAGCCAGACATGGAAGGAATAGCCAATTTATCCATTAATATAGATGAGCAAGTTGGCTAACCTGATTCATATATGTTATGCTAAAATATCTGGTAAAATACAGGCGGATCTAGTGAGAATATATTTAATAACTTCTTATTCGTTTTTGTTCATATTAGTCAAGTGCTTTTTGTATAACATTATTCTTTATATTGTTTTTTGTTGCAGTCACATCCACTGATAATCTCTGTACTTTATCTCTGAAGTGCATGTTAATACAACAGCCCAAGAGAGAATCTTCATTCAAGAGTAGATCATGAACTCTTTTTTATGTACAGTAATGGCCAAAAGTGTGGAAGTGCTTCTTTTTTGACAGTTTTTCATATCCACCCGACAGAGGCTTGAATACACACTTCAGTGAAAAAGGGTTTTGTTCTATCAAAGGTTTCAACATGGTCAGTATCACAAATTCGCTTAAAACTTCAATTGTGACCTAGAACTAGAATCTTGAATCTTATTTTACTTGTCATAACATTCCTTTATTTATGAAATGTTCAGATTTCTTTAAACAGTCGTTTTATTTCAAAATTTGTGGTCTCTGACTTTCGGCCACCGCTGTATTTATATCAGACATTTCTAACAAGCGTGAAGGACAGGCTTTGTGTCTTCCTTCAGCCACACAGCACAAACTCTAAAAGGCTTTAGGCGCTTTAAGCTACCTGCTTTTGTGGAGACCCAAGAACTGAATGCAATCAGCACAAAAACTCCTTACAAAAATGTATGGATTTATTATATGCTTTTGCAAGAGAAGATTTGTTACATTTTTCTAAGTTTGCTGCTCACAATCACAGTGGGAAAAGCAGAAGTCATGTCACCTACAACGCAAAAAACGTCTGAAAAAGAAAAAGAATACAGCGAGCTTTGAATAAGGCGTTTATGACTGTCAAGGTTAAAACCCACGTAAAAAAAAAAGACAAAGGTAACGATTAAATGAAGACATCAAACTTTCTGAAAGAGGCCTGTCTGATTATTGGGCAAGAAAAAAGGCACCCATCTCGAACTCCCTACTCTAAAACTCCGTAAAAATGTAATCCAGCCATTATTTTGTTAAGTGTTTGCTTTCATGGATATTCCACAGTCACACGCGAGATCCTGCTGGTGTGAGTTTCGTCTTGTTCAGTGGTGCTCAAATATTGATTTGAGAGCTCCACCTTGTGGACAATGTTCAAACTGCTGAACACAACTTTACAAGCAGCAGAATCAAGTTATAAAACATCCATTCCAATCTGTTTTTAGATTTAAACCTTTATTTTATAAAAATAGAGTAATCTATTTAAATTTGAAATATTATTTTTATCTTAATTCACCTGAGTCTTTCTTTGTCTTTGTAGTCTTTAGTCTATTGTATAAATTTAGCCGTATGTTGTATGCAACAACATGGTGCTGCTATAATTATAAATTCATTAATTGTGGTCATAATTATATATATTTAAGAAATATAAATAGTACATAATAGCCTTAATAAACATAGTATACATGTATTTCATTTTGTAGAGTGTTTGTTTATTCCGAGACATATGTATATCTGTGAGTTTAATTATAATTGACCCCATTTTTACCCTCATTGTTGAATTGTCTGTATGCACTGTTTTGTTTTGCTGTATGTTGCTCCTGTGGCCCAAGAGAATTATATTTAGTCTCAATGTGTGCTATATGTACATGGCTGGGATCACAATAAATCTCTATTTGCCTTGACTTTCCAGCATGTACTAAACCTAGTACAAGGTTTGATCAAATAAATCTGTACTATTTCAATCTAAAAACAAATGAATCTGTACTATTTCAATCTAAACTGATAAAGCACTTGTACAAAATTGGGTTTTTTACTGTCATCTAGGTCTTGTTCTGTTTTTTAGTCTGTCTTTTCTTCTTTTTTTGCATACAGCTGTTTGTGAAACTTATCTGACCAAGGTGCTATATAAATAAACATTTACTTACTTAGTATCAGGCATGATTGAGCAAAGTAGTCACTAACTGTTCTAGGTAAGAACCTTCAGTACCACACCAGAACATCCTTTATCTTAAAAGACAGAGATGAATGAACTGTGGCTTACAGACGACATAGGCCTTGTGGCACAGTCGAGACTGTCCTATAGGCTGGTACTGGACCGTATGCAGCATTACTGTTTACTAGATGGCAGCAATGATAAACGGTGCACTCTGAAATGAGTCTCATATTAACCTTTAAAGTGTGCTCTTATGTACTAAAGACAGTAATTATGACAGTGCCCACCTCTCTGTATCCTCCAGAATCAGACAGGCTGTTCAAAACAAGCAATTTCTGCTTCTTGGTCTCATTCCAAACACTACATGGTCAAATGTATTGTGACACCCATGTTTTTCCAGGTTTGGGCCTCTTACTTCCAGTGAAGGACAATCTTAATGCTTCAGCAGACCAAGACATTCTGGTCAATGCCATGCTTCCAACTTTGTGGTCCCAGTTTGGGGAAGAACCTTTTCTGTTCCAGCATGACTGTGTCCCAGTGTACAAAGCGAGCTTCATAAAGACGTGGCTGAATGAGCTCAGTGTGGAAGAACGTGACTGGACCATACAGAGTCCTGACCTCAACCCCATCCAGCACCTTTGGGATGAACAGGAACGGAGCTTGCGAGGCAGACCTTCTTGTCCAACATCAGTGTCTGACCTCATAAATGCTCTACAGAATGAATGCACACAAATGTATGGAGAAAAATATCCAAAATATTGTGGAAAGGTCTTCCAAGAGCAGTGGAAGCTGTTATAGCTGCAAAGGGGACCAACTCCATATTAAAGTCTGTGTACTTGAATAAAATGTTGGTGGAATTCTCAGGCGTCTCAGTACTTTTGTCCATATAGTGTAGACGATATGGATTGAGCGATGAAATGTATATTTTGAATATTTAAAGTGTTTCTATGAAATGGGCCCTTATTTCATAAAGGCACAGAGGATTCAGGGCCCTTTTAGTAAAAGCAAGGAATGAGACTGATCAGCGACCTCGTTTTTTCAAATGTGGAACTGGACCAATTTCACCAACCTCTGGAGGGATGTGTGCTGTATTATAGTGTGGTTGCGTTAGCAGACCATGAGGCAGCCTGCAGTGGCTTTTCTGAGCCTGTAAAGAAACATTCTTCACGAAGGAAGCAGCGTTTAGATGAGGCCACCCAAGATATCCAGATATCCACCAGATACTTCAAGGTAGTGACCTTTTCAACAGCCACCCTGTCTGGTGATGTAAAGAGTCACATGGTTTTCTTTCTCCACAGCCAGATCCGATCTGAAGTTTTATTAGCAATTACAGGGGCACTGTCTTCCATTCAACAGGCTCCGGTCAGGTAAACCTCCTACCTGTATGCTACCATACTCAGATCATCACACTAATACTAATGCAATCAGATGTCAGCCTGATCCATCAGTGAACTCCACGAGTTTAGACTTGGTGTTAGAACCCCTAAACTCGCCTCAGTGCTGCGTTTAAAGAAGAACTCCAGCTGCAGATACTTCACCAAGCATGTCATCATCAAAGAATTGCCATTTGCAAAATGAATGGGCTCACGAATGGGCTGTTGTGCCAAAATTTAATTTGTAAACGATTCATTTTTATGCAAACAAAGGAGCTAATTTCTCAAGGCGTAACGGCATAAATTATTTAAACACTGCTGTCACATTTTAAACTCTGCAGTTCAGGTTCAGTGCCAGGACTTATGAACAGTGACTTGTGTAGATTCATGACATCAGCGAGAAGGAACAGCCAATGAAATGCTCATTTCACCAGCCAATCAGCACCCAGTTGCCAGAATACCAACCAATCAGCTCTCAGCAACTGGTGTTGTTGCCATATTTAATTTATATTATTTATGGGGTGCTCTCCCTCATTTTTAAAACTAGAAGGAAATTATTATAGAAAATACCAAGTCAAATATTTTTATATTTTAGCTATTTTGCTGTATTTAACCCAGTTGAATATGTACTCACTTGCGCCCTCTAGGGTTTTTTGGGTTTTTTTGTAGACTCTTTACTAACAGACCCAAACATCATTAGCATGTTGTTGGGGTGGAACATCTCTGTAGTGCGGTGTGACTGGAAAGCACTGGTACTTTCTGTGAGAGAAACGAACATAAAACGTAGAAAAATATTCAATTTAAACTTCTCTTATGCTTTAAATGCCCAAAAGTTAAATCCCATTAACAGGCTAGAGGATTATCGTAATTCTAGCAGAGGACACCGGAAATCAAATTAAAGAGGGAGAATTAATGTTAGCATTGAGACAGTGGAGGAAAACTAATGAAAAGATACCAACGCTATTTAGAAAAGCAAATTAAAACCACTTTCTTTGTTAAACAAGGCCATATTTTGAGCAGGGGAAAAATTAACGACTCACTCTGGTTTTACTACCATTAAATATGCATACTGTTTATAATAAGTCTCCCTTTTCTGGTCATTACTTTGTATCGCTCAATTCCGTGCTTTATACAAACATAATAATGTATAATACTGAGAAGGTGAGAAGAGAAAAAAAAGCAGATGTGAAATATTGTGCCAAAGAGCATAATTTTCAAAGCCTGTTATATAATGAAGACCCATTTTGGGCCCATTATTTGTTTAAAATTTTCCTTCGGGCATACACAAAGAACCCCCAAAGTAAAGATGTAATCATCCTATTCATTCCTC
Organism: Rhabdalestes septentrionalis; assembly: GCA_037832545.1. Lineage (NCBI taxonomy): Eukaryota > Metazoa > Chordata > Actinopteri > Characiformes > Alestidae > Rhabdalestes > Rhabdalestes septentrionalis. The sequence goes on along the minus strand of JBBMFX010000122.1, from coordinate 1,788,144 downwards.
CCTGGTGATGCCCATGGCCATTCAAATTGTCTCATGGAAATTTCAATTTTTTCAGTTTAATGTTTATACTAACAACCAGTCACAGTCATAAAACCCTGAAGATGTACCAGTGTGTCTGTGCTCTGCAGGAACCTTATCCAGCCTCCAAGATCTGTTGTAGAACCTCATCTAATGTAAATTCTAACTTAATCACTGACATGTGAAGCTCACATCATGCATTAAGCAACATATTCTTTGTTTATGCAGTTTTATTGGTAATCCTTCCATTTAAGAATTTGCAGTCTGTTTGTGTATGTTAGTGACGAAGCCTGTTAGCATATAAGCTACCTTCTGAGCTCGTCAACTCTCTCGGGTTAACAAGAGCCTGTTATTAGCAACCAACAATAATCATCTGGAAATTCTTCCTTTGTTTGCTGTTACTGTGGTGGATTTCAGCAAAACTTGATAAAGTGGAAGATTTTTTTTTTCGTTCAACAAAATGCCCCACGGTGGTGCAGGGAGTAGCGCTGTTTACTTCCTCCGCCAGGGTTGGGGGTCTGAATCTGGGTCCTGACAAAAAGTTCAGTAAACCTATTCAACCAGGACAAGGTTAAATAACAGTCTTTTGGACACTGTGAGGGTTTTATTGCTCAGTAATGCAAATAATTTTCTGTCTTTGGTGGGAGCGCGGTACATGCACAGTTAGGGCTCAACGTGTGCAGAGCACATGATCTTTTTGTAATTACACTCAGAAGTGCCCTTTTTTGGGAGAAGTTTTTTTAAATAAATCAAATCTATTGGTAACCCTTTACGTCTGCTTGTGTTTTTAACAAATATTTTACCAATTAAAGGCATCAAAAAGCGTATCTCTTAGAACTGTCAGTCAAACTTCACAACTCCGCCCCCTGAGCGTCGCGAACTTACGTTTCAGCACATCAGTCAGAGACACAGAGCAGAAGCAGTTGGACGTCTTCGTCTTGTAACGGTAAAATATCTTGTTGTTTGAATAAGTGCAACGTTTTCTTTATGAAATAAAGACTAGTATGTCTATTAAGGTTTATATTGTAACACTACAATATAATGCATCTCCACTACAATATAATGCATCACCACACAGGTGTGATGTTGACGTGATGTCGTCGTTTTAATGATAGACAAATTGCACACATTCACTGGTCAATAACCCCATGGTGTAACTGCATTTGAGTTTAACATAAAGCAACCGAGTGATCCTTGTCAGCCAGATAAAATATATAAGAAATTTCTATTTTGATTTTATGGCTACCTGCTGAATGTGCTGATGCATGTAAATTAAATGATGTAAATTATTAACATTTCATCATATTATATAGCCTATGGTCACACAGCATTGTAGGTTAAAGTTTATGATTCTATTATATTATGCATGTGTTTGCTGCCTAGATTTTTTTTTTAATCTAGTATTGTATACTCCCCACTCTTCTTCACATGTATAAACATAGAAAAACATGGTTTACGACTGTAATAATGTTGTATTAAATAAAAACAATTACACAATGAGAATGAGAATCATCAGGTCACTGTGCATTCTATATATTTTATCATGCAGAATGTAATTATCATGTATGCAAAGCAAAGAAAAAAAGAAAATGAACATCTTACACAACTAAATGAGAGTGCACAACCAATTCACAAACACAGGACAAATAATACACAGACAACCACCCAGGAGGCGAATTGCTAAAGCTCATTTTACTAGGTGTATTTGCACTGTATAATGCCATGCTATCGTAAAATATCATTTAGAAATTAAATGGTCCATAAATGGTGCCTTTGTCATATGTTATTATAATGGTGTATAACACGTAGACCAAGAGTTCAATCAACATGGCATTGCTGCACTCTAATGAGTTCTACATATTCATCATGACAGTTTTAAAGATCAAAACGGTTTTTGTACTGATGTGAATTTTGGAGGGGTTCATGGAGGAATTGGGGGGGTGCCCTTTTTTCAGTTTCAGCAAATGCCCCTCAAATGGTCTGTGCACGACCCTAGTAGGAGGAATCTACAATTTATTTGTTCCTGTTTATGTAAAACTGTTGAGTAGAAGCAGGAGAACACACAGGCTCCTGTGGTATCACAGATAACATCACAGCTGTGAGTGTTAATGTGTCAATTTTGTGTTTTGTATGTGCTAAATTGGAAAATTAGAGAAATTACAAAGATTACTTAGCACCCAGAGCTCAGCCAAATGATGTGGTGGAACTAACTGCTGTATAATTTATTCGAGAGACATGACCCATTGATTTAATTCTTCTTCTTTTTCTACTTTTGGCTGCTCCAGTTTTATTAGGGGTCTCCACAAGGGATCTACAGTCTCCATTTCCTCCTGCACCTCACCCACAAACCTCCTACTACACCTTCCTCTTCTCTGCTTCCCTGCAGCCTCATCCTCAGCATCCTTTGCTTTAATTGGTTTAAAGCACACTGGTTTAATTAATTACTAATTAATAAAGAGTTCTCCTTTGTTTAGATGAGGTGAGATTTGCAGCAGTGTGTGTAGCTGGTTTTAACTTTAACACAGCTTTCTACCTGTTTGCATCGATGTACCGATACTCTCACTACACTGAGACATCAGAACGAATGCACTCTAGAGGCCTATTCTGCATCCAACACTTCCACAACTTCCATAACAGGCTGTGAGATGACCCCTAACTGTGAAGCCGTATTGGCCGGTCAGAAGCCAGATAAAGGTTTACCTGCTCCAGTAGATTAATGAGGGTGTCTGTGGCTGCGTCCCAGTGGTTGAATAAAGCTCCCATTCTGATCTACTTACTCTGATCTCACCCAGTCTGTAGACCATCACCTCCCTAAATATCCACGTGACTATCAGATCAGTCATAATAAAAGAAAGTGGAACGTTTTTGTCTAACTATCGGGATGCAGCCAACACCCTTGTTAATCGCCTGGAACAGGTCACTTCTTTCTGGCTTCTGACTGGTTTGAGGTGCTCCTGGCAGCTCTTGGACATTGAGCTTTGGACTTCGGATTTTTAGAACAGGGAAGTCGATTTTAAAAAAAAAGAAAACACCTGTGTACGTGGGGTGCCCCCTGCTGGTGGCAGCCCCGTGCTTCACTTGGTGAACGGGTAAAACCGGAGTACGTTTACACAGTGTGCTCTACATGTGTGACTATAATAGGCCGCTTTCTTCTTTATGTACAGTTACTTTGTAGTCACACAGATAAATACTGTAGTATCAGACACATTAATCATTCTGCTGTTCTACTTTGGCTCCAGCCCACTGTGTCTGCAGTACCATTTAGATCAGTGTGATTTCCGACACGGCCCAGATAACTGAAAGCAAGGTCACAGTACAGACGCTGTACCAATAAAACATCTCACTCAAAGCAAGTATTCCCTTCAAGTCTCCATGATAAGAAGTGGAACAGAAGATAATGACATCTCGGCTCGTGACTTCATACATTACAGTGAAGGGGAGAAGAAAAATGCTCTGCGATGAAGTCATGGCACCACCTGGTGGAAGAAGAATGAACCACTGTGGCCTGAACACTTGACCGGATTAACTGGAGAGGAATTAAAACGGGCCCTTCACGCCCACGTGATGGGCCATGTTCGTCCTCAGCCCTGGTAACAGTCACCATTTAGTACTGCACCCTGTCAGCTGGCTTTACCCACACCATCTTATGAAAATCTTGGTCTTTAATTAAAGGGCCCATAAAATGCGGAACCTAACGTTCCTTTTATAATGTCTAAATACAGTAAACCTCTACTTATCGGCTGAATATTGAAAAAAAAAACGTGAATATGTGATGTGGTAAAAAATGCCTATTTCTAAAGTGTAAACCCTAAATATGCAGCCAAATATTCAACTGATTTTAAACTCAGTTTAATACATAAGCCTGAAAGAAAATGTAAAGGACAAAATGAAAAACACGAGAACACTCAGAGAAACACTCGAGACGCCCCACGCAAGATGCGTCACAGGGCAGCAGCCAATCAGCAGCAAGGAGCAATAAATCGTGTTCTCGGACTTTCAAACCTCAAAAATATATACATATAACGTTATATTTTATATTGGAAATGTAGCTGAATTTACACTAATATGTATGTTACAAAATTAGTAAATTATATTTTTAATAATTAAACATATACAGCCCTGCTGAACCGCGTATAAGAGGGGGTTTACTGTGCTGTTCAAATTTCCAATTTCTCACCTTAGCCTATTTCCCACAAATATGGACATTATGCTGCAAAAATAGCTCGTTTTAAATGTAGTGTTTTTGCAATGTTATAAAAACCAACCTATTTACATATGCCCAACTATATAGGCTTAAACATTCACTTAGAAAAGCGGAACATATAATGAACATATGAGGAACATATGATGGACAGATTAACTACATCTGAGAAAGTTTATTCGAAATATGTGCTTTACTTTAAGAGGCAAATGGTGTTGGTAGAAATTACATTCTGATTGTTTTGTCTGGTAGCAGACTGATTTAACATGAGCAGAAGAATGTGTTGAGTGAATCACCTTTCCTTGCATGCTTTTAATACAATTGTTTCATTATATCCAAGTCCAAGCACCTTTAACACTGCCACCAAATGAGTCATTTACAAAGGGTCACAAATACCGAAGGCCTATGTGCATACTAGTGTTTACATCTAGTAAACCGGTCACAGTTATTAGACAATCAGCTGACCACAATTGCTTTTTTCAGTCAACAGCTTTCACATGCAAAATCAAGTCCACGTAAAAGCAAGCAGAGAACACATTTTCTGAGATGTCATGGTCAAAGTAAGTACAAGCTATTATAAGAAGTGAGAAATGTTTGTTTATTAGAGTTTGAATTGTTTGCGACCTTTTAGGAACTATACAAAATATTAAGCTAGACAATGAGATACCTAATGATACAGTTTTGCCAATTTAGCCTTTTACCCTAATAGTTGTCTCTAAATAATAATCTAGACAACCAAATTGTCACTTATAGTCAACAACAAATTGTTCATGCATGCATGCATGCATGCAGACATTTAATCTGAAGGGAAACGGCTGTTTTTTAAAAAGGGAGGGCCGACTTACAAAAGCACAAGAGACTTCTCTGTGAGGGCAGGAAGTGCGACGTGCACTGTCTGCGGTTTGTCGCTGCGTTGCAATCTTATGCAGAAAAGCCAATGTGGGAAACGGGTTCAACAGTATGACACATACCATTGGGAGACTGATGAAAATACTGTATTTGATGTTCCCACGATATTCTACACAGTTTTTGAGAAGATACAGTAGTGAGTGGACCCTGTAATAACACGTGGATATGAACCTCTTATTATTACAGTTAACATAGCAGCACCAGGATGAGACCATCAGATTACGCGTCTCTTCTCTTGATGATCAGAGGACCCACATTGTCTCCAGTCTCCTCGTTGTGTTTGGTGTGAGCACCATCGCAGTAAGGAAACTGTAAAAAATGTAAAAAAGAAAAAAATTGAAAATTGAACAGTCTGCTTTGCTAGTTTTCAACACACAGTAATAATGAGATTAGTGTTGGATGGTGTAGCAAATTGATAATACAGCTCTGGAAAAAAATAAGACCACTGCAAAGATGTTCCACTTCCCATGTTTTATCTTTTATGGCTGCAAGTATTGAAATGAACAGCACAGCCTTACATTTTAAGAACTGCTGGTAATATTTCTCCTAATTTCCAAATGAAAATATTGTTCTTCAAGGCCTCATTTTTAAGGAAATGAGAAAACATCAGAATAAGAGAAATGATAGTGTTGACAGAACTTACTAATCTTTTGTTCTTTCTTAAACAAAATAGCAATAATTACCTTTAACAAATATCGAGTAGTGTTTTACCAGTCAGCTGGTCTCATTGTGAGAGAAGTGTTGATTACAGCAGTGTTGTTATAATTTCCATCAATAAATAATATTTGACTCAGGTGATCCCTAACCAGTCCCTAATAAAGCAGAATAAGGTGCTCGTGTATATCATAAAACGTTACATACATCCAGAGGCGCATCTTGTCAGCAGGCAGGACAGGCAGCTGCTTGGGGCCCTAAAGCCACTAGATGACAAACGAGAGCTGATTCTTTAAACTACTGTAAAAAACTGCTTAGAGGGGGGGCCGCCCAAGTTAATTTTTGCTTGGGGCCCCAACAGACCCTAGGATCTGCATACATTCCAATATGACATCTGATAAGTTGGAATGGTGCCATGTTTGTCTGTTACTGGTCTCTAATACAAACAATAACAAACTCGGTAAAGAATAGGACTTCAACCACTATTTGGTTGACTAGTTGACAGTAATTATCTAAGGCATTTATACTCCAGTATGTCTTGTACAGCTTTGCTGTATACGTAAGCTTTATTCTGACTTTTATATAGACTTTATGTTCTTGTCCCTTTTGGACCAATGGTACATGAAATGTGCACATACTTATCTTCCAAATGTACCACAAATAATCATCTGTACGATTAATTTTATGTAATGTTTCACACAATGCACTTCACTGACTCCAGTTAAACAGATCCAATTATACCCGCCCATACCTCATCTTCTTTATGAGAAGTCCATGATGTGCTTATTATAGATCAGAAGTCTTCTAATGCGGACTGTGAGTCCCATTTCCGGGGCCGTATTTTATCATTACTGGGGGTTGACTGACCTGCTGATGTAACTGAACGGACCCGCAGAGCTTTGTACCCACAAAATAACATGAACTGCATAATCCAGGACCTAAAACGGAATTCAAGGTTTGGATTTGAGTCCTCGATCTGTTTTGGATCATATCCTTCCAAAGGGCGTCCATCATTTTTCACCTACCACTAAAGAAGATGGTGATCAGCTACATCTGATAAGTTTGATCTGAAATGTATTAGAATGTAGAGCTTGATTCAGCTGATGATAACTGTTGATTGCTCTGGACCAAGAAAATCAAGACTCAGCAATCATCTCCACTCATCAATCATCATATTTAAGTAATGATGATGCATGGGCATGAGCAAACCCGGATATCATATACAATAATAAGAGTTTCAAATGCAATCCCAACAACAAATGTCCCCTTCACTTTGCGAACCCATATTTGTCCAATAGGCTATCCCTTTTAAATTGAATTTGTCTGAACAACTTAATGCCTAGGAGAAAAGCACAGTTTTGATATGCTATTCATTGCATTTGAACAGATAACACTAGTTCAGGGTTTCTTTAAACACTAGTAATCCTTAAATGCCCAGAATGCCCTTCCAGAAAGCACAACCCACCTTCTTGGACCTCCAGCAGCGGCAGTAGACGGCCTTCTTGCCGATGTCCTCGATATCGAAGCTGTGAACCACTTTGGCGCTGTCTTTGTTTAGCTCCAGGTTCACCTTGCCCTGGGAGCAGCCCTGGCTGCTGAAGTACTTGGTGAGCAGGTAGGTGCCCAGAGCTGCAGTCACTGCAACAGGAACGATGAGGGTCAGGTGATCTGCAAACGCAAACACCAGGAGGTCCTCTGATAACCAATCAGTAAACTTACCTAACACTAAGCCATCTATCTGTAATGTACTACTGATCATGAATTGTATCATTACTAGAGGTTGACCGATGTATCGTTTTGCAGATTAATCGGCACCGATAGTTGATTCCCGGAACTATTGGTTATCGGCAAAAATCCACGCGGATAGATTTTTCTGGGAAAGGTTGTTGTTCAGGGAAGTGGGCATGCTTTATGAACCCAGGAGGAGCCAACTCACTGGACATCATGGACACCAGCTCTGTTTTCTCCATTATAATTTGAGGCTTCTTATCTTTGAGTATTAAAATAGAACTAGAGCTAGAACTGGATCATGTTACACTTGAATCTCTTCCATTCTTTAACAGGACTCGTTATGTTTCTCCTGTTTCACAAGTTCAAATTTGTTGTTATTTGGAGTGCCTTTTATTATTCATTTTGTATGTAACTTAAAAAAAAATTTTTTATATGTAACTTTTTGGAGTTTCGTTTGTTTCAGTTTGAAAGCATGTCTTTAATTTATCTCAATATTTATTCATATATTCATATTTATTTCATATAGAACATTTTCATGATTCAGTAGTTTTTTTTGTTTGTATTTTGTAATAAAGTTCAGTACGATTTTACATGGAGTGTTGTGTTTTTATTTATTCATTTTTTAAATTCAGTATCCATTTTAAAAACTGTCAGTTAATTAATCAGTTATGGGCACGTACAGACCAACCTAGCATTCGGTATGGGTAAAATTCAATATTGGTCGACCTCTAATCATTACTACCACTATCATCAATACAGCTGTGCTCCACTGAATGTGAGTGATTCAAATGTGTACACTATTTCCACACAAACAACACTAGGGCACAGATCTGAATCCAGGTATCTCAGTCAGGCCAGTATCAGCCACGACTGAAGAAAAAAGAAAGAATTCGGTCCTTTAACACACCCAGCCTAAAACCAGCACACAGCCTGTAATTCTTTCTGTGGGGCTGCAGAGTAATTTGAGCTTGTTAGCAAATACAAGTCTCATGTAAACGTTTTTTTTTTTTAACCTCAAATCTGTATTAACATCATCAATGCTTCAGGTTTCATAGTGTCACCTCTATAAAATACAGTTTGTAAATACAAATATTACTTTTAGTTGGGTCGCTGTAATATTTTGAATTGGAAATGGTGGGCATGTTTAAATTCGCTGCTTTTATCCAATATACTACAACCACTATCATCAACACTCCTGAAAATACAACAACTTCTATTACAATAACTATACTTCCCCCCCTCAACTACTGCCACTTTTATAACACCCCACGCCTACTACTACTATTTCTTTGTACTACCACCACCACTACTTCTACCACTATTACTACTAATAACGGCAGAACTATTACTACTACTTCTGCTACGACTATTAATACTACTACTGATACCACCACCACTACTGCTACTACCACTGAAGCTAGGGCTGGGCTGATAAACGAGATCATATCGAATCGCGATTTATTTTATTTTAATAACGATGATAAGCTCTAGACATTTTTTGCTCGATATATATTAATCTAAGAGACCTATTAAACAAACACATCAAACAATTTAGACAATTCACATCTTATTATCCTCAACCCAAATTACTTTAAGTAAAGTCTCTGAGGCAATGAAGGGGTTATCAAATTCTCCAGGGAAAAACAAAAGTTCAGCCGAGTCCAACAAAAAGTCCAACAATCCGGTTTCCTAGTGGCTCGCCATCCCCCTGGTTAGAGAGTAAAATCCCATTTCACAAAGTCCAGCGGAGTTTCAAAAATTTCC
>JBBMFX010000122.1:1766797-1778767 GCA_037832545.1 Rhabdalestes septentrionalis | reverse complement strand
ACACACACAAACACACACACACACACACACACACACACACACACACATTCACACACATCTCTCTCTCTTTCTTTCTCTCTCTCTCTCTCTCTCTCTCACACTCTCTCTCTCTCTGACCTCAACACAACACCCTCTTACCTTTGGAGAGCGTGAAGCCACCGATTCGAGCCGGTGTCTTCAGCCCCGAGAGACCTGAGAGCTGCAGAGGCATGTTGGAGGTCTGGGGCTGAAAGGACGGAAGGAGATTTAGCAGCCTCTCTTCTGCAAGGTCGTATAAACACTCTCACTCTCTCTGTCTCTCGACCTCTCACTCTATCTCTCTCTCAATGTCTATCGCTCGCTCCTTTCTGACATACATCACCGCCGAGTCGACCAATCAGGCGAGAGCTCGGCTTGCCTGCCTGCTTTGGTATGAGCCTGGTGGGCGTGGCCATCAATGCTCGGTTGCATAAAACATGCTTTTTACAATTAGAAATTAAACAGTGTGTCTTACTGGGTCACAGTGTTTAAGGAATTATTTGTACAATTGTTTATGTATCGCTGTTTACCTCTATTTGCATTTCACTTCAGTGGCTCCTGCTACAATATTTATTCCGACTTGTTCCTCTTGTTTTTCTTCCTCTCTCTCTCTCTCCCTCTCTTTGTACACATGTAGTCTTGTGTTGCTCTATAGCTCTTTAACAATTTGTCTTACATGGGACATGTGTATTTAAAATATGTGCTTTAATGAGTCACAATGTTTAAGAAATCATTTCCACAATGATTTACTCTACCGGTATTGATATACACTTAAATGACTCTAATGCTAGAATACAGTACTTTGTTCTACTGTATTCAACATTCATTTACACTTGCTACACTATGTTTTGACAACTAAATATTTTGTTGCTCTGGTGTTTTTCTTGCACTCTCCCTCTATCTGCATGCTTGTAGTCGTATGTTTCTCCATAGTCCTGGAGGAAAAGTTTTGTTTCTCTGTGTACTGTTTATATGTCTGAAATGACAATACATCTACTTTAACGTGAACTAAACATCCAAACACTTCAATGCCTCTAAATATCTCCTCAGTTTATTAACAACTGTTTATGAATACACTGTCTAACACTACATCTGGGTGGATTTGAGATGAGCTTCTACACTCCAACATATTTATACAGTTCACTCATGATGGCCTGATTCATACAGGGTGCACTATGGTCCCTTTTACATTATTATTCAGATTCACCACTATTACACCATCATTACATCTAAATTCCCAAAAGAGGGGCATATCTTCAGGTTCTAGTGGTTTTGGGCAATGCATAAAATTGCCATACTGGTGTTGCAGACATTGCGACCTGTAGTCCACTCCTAGTTTATATTTAACCACCCTGAAAGCCTGTTTACATCTCAGTTGATGAATGTGTTTATATTGAAAGACAAAATGACCCAAAATGTCTCCTTTTTTAAGTGTTTTAAGTGTAACAGACAAAATTCACATTTAATAAAGGTCTGGTGGTACAGTCCGCACACACAGCTCCTCAGCGCCCCTCGTTGGTGGCCGCACCCAGCTTCACTTGGTGAATGGGTTAAATACAGAGAAAATAATCCACACTGTTCACATTGTGTGCTGTGGTGAATTCAGGCATGACTAAAAGGCCGCTATATGTTAACAAGTAATAAAGCTCAGTAATTTACATATAATTACGCATACTTGTACTTTAAAGGGAGTGTTGGTATGTTCGCATAATGACTATCATTAAAACCAACTCTGCCATGTCATTCCTCCAATTGTGGCTTGGAATCAAACGCCACAGAAACCTAATTCCTAGCCTATCTTGTAATGTTTGATGTTCTTATTCCTTGCCATGTTCTACTGTGCAACATCTTTGTGGAAACAATAGTGCCACCAGATCTTAAGACAGTTAACACTGACCACAGGTTTATCTCCATTTTTTCTACAAGCTAATTGCTTTTCCTTTAATAAAAAAACAAACAAAAAAAAAACTAAACAAGCCAATTTTAAGGCACCAGTACTTTTAAGCAGTTAAAGGTAAATTCTACTCCAAAGATCGCCAATACAAGTTTCCTAAACAGATGTGCACATTAAAGTCGACATTTATTTAAAGAACACTTAAAAATACAAATGGGCGGTGAAATAAAAGAATCAAAGCTCAAGCCCATACCATGATCAGACTTTAGTAATCATTTTATTACACAGTTTTAATCAACACTCAAAGCTCAACGAGCCTGTCAGGAAATTAAATATACAGAAGTTTGTCTGTGAGGAGTTGTGTCCTCTCACCCGGGGACCCAATCAAGTCTGTCTCAGCCATGTTAGCATCTAATTCAACACGAGCAGAGGGCGAAAAAAAAAAAAGAATATATATATATATATATATATATATATATAAAACGCAGCTAAAATGAAACTAAGAGTTACGAGGGTATGGGTGGGGGGAGGTCATAACACGTGCTTAACTAAGAGTCTGCTTTAAATAACTGGTCCAAAACCACTGAGAACAGTGAACGAATGTTGAACTGGTCGTGGCTAAGGGAAGGGGTAGAGACAGTCTTGTTTATGGCGAATGGGAAAAACAATAAACAAAAAAAAAACAAAACAAAAAAATATATATTCATAGTATTCAAGTCCTTTAGAATGATCCAGAAGAAAGGACGCCACTGGTCCGACATCTTTCTTTCCATTAATAACCTGCTATGATTTTAAAAGAATTCCTTATAGATTTGATACAAAAAAGATAGCCAGCATATGCCCCTCCCTCCTCCGCCAAAAGAAAAGGAACAGAAAAAAACCCAAAACAAAATAAACCAAGAAGTCCCGTTTCCTGATCCGAGATACATCTGGAAGAACAGGAAACAGAAACGAAAGGAAAAATGTAAAGAACGTATCCCTCAAATCTCCACTATAGCACAAAATGGAAAAAAAAAGAAAAGAAAAGAATGGCCCTCCCTCCCCAGTGCTTAAAAACAAGGAATGCTTTTAGAGTCATGAACATTTTCAACTGCAAAAAATATATATATAATAATAAATTGAGACTGGCTGACCCTAAGCAGCGGGCACGTCACCATAGCAACGGAGACGGTAAAGCAAGACATGGAGCTGGAATTTTTTTATTATTATTATTTTGGGTGGGGGATACTTGGGGGGGGGTAGTTGGAGTTGGGCTACAGTTGAAGTTTGAAAGTATGTACACCATGGCTACCAAGGGTGGGTGTCTGGGAGTGGTGGGGGGTGGGGCAGGTGCTCTGGTGAGGGGAGGCTTGGCTTAAAGAAAGCACTCCAATGGAAACCAACAAGATCTGTTTTTTTTCTTAAGCTTTTTTTTTTCTTAAACTTTCAAATCTCCCCTAACCTTAAGATGGAGAGGTGTAATTTTTTCCCACCATGATTCTAACTCCAAAACTACATTGCATACTTTTGTGTCCATTCCCGAGCTATTCTGTTGTACCTGTGGGAGGAATAAAAAAAAAGGGGGGAAATTATTATGGTTCCAGAAACTGAAGAGTAATTCATTCTGCTGTATTGGCACAAAAAACACACAAAGCTGCTTCACATTATGACATCCTGTCAAGTGTTTCCAATCGAGTGCCAGTCTCATGCCAGCCATGTTACCATCAGCTGATCCCTGTCTGCTTTGGTTTCACTTTCAAATTCAATACCATGTTCAGATACCAGAGAAATGATTTGCCTTCAACTTTAGACAAACCGGTTTTACAGATATGTGCCATTACTGTGAAAGTTACTGGGAAATTTATAGACACATTAAACAGAAAATGTTCTAAGAGCTTGTCATTTCAGTGACTCCATATTACCAACGTAACACTTTCTCAGCCGTCACAAACCCTAGAGTTACTTCCACAAAGGAAATGGCACAGATGTTTTACCCCGAGAGCTGTTTAGATGGTAAATACATCGAAGCAAATCAGCCATTTCCTTGAAGTCTGCACAATCACATTATATCAAGTACTTCATCTTTTCTGATCTGAGACTGATTCATTTCAGTAAACAATCTCATCAATAATCTAGCTACCAGCGGATCCTCTAACGGTGAGTAAAAGCACAAGTGAGCCGACTGTTTTCAATTGCTGTCCAAAAGTAGCTGAAAAAGTAATTACTGTACGCATAAGCCATGGTACAGGCCTAATAATAAAAAAATTCATATAAATTCATATTCATATAGCGTATTTCACAGAGTAACGTTCTTCCAATATCAATTTAATGTTTGTAAAAAAAAAATAGTCTTACGGTTGGTTTTATGCAATACAATAATTTAACTTGTAACTGTAGTCAACTACCTACATTTCAATCCTTTGTTCAGAGTTTATATTTAAATGGACTTTGAGAGGCAATTTTCCTCATGTCGGGTCTCATTTGCTCATTTACTGATTAGCAGCTTCATGACTTCAGTGCCTTTACATCATTAAGCCCTTATGCATAAAAGCAATTCAGACAAGACATCTTATGAAATAATACATTTCATAGATTCTTAACACCTAGGAACGTTTTTGAAGCTTAACGGCTGTCTGGGAGAAATCATTTGTGAAAGGTATGGTGAAGCGGATAACTCACTTTTCCCTGTCAGTCTTGTAGATACGGGCGATCTCAGGTACTAAGGGGTCGTCCGGATTGGGGTCGCACAGCAGAGAGCAGATTGACAGGAGTACTGTGGAGGGAAAAAGTTTGTGTGAGAAAAATAAAGTGTGAAGATACATGAGGGCTTGCTGATTCCTTCTTAGGTTCTTTCTTGCATTACAACAATCTTAAAACATAGACAAACAGCCACTTTACTTTTGCTGCACTTTGTTTACATGCATGAACACAATATTCTAACATTAAATTCACACTTCTCCTTGATTATTTCGTCTGGACACAAACTAATTGAACAATTCGTTTGTCTTTCAATATGTTCCTTTACGAACAAGATTCACGAGGGCTCATAACTTCCTACCCTAACTGTGCTGAAACTGCTTCTGTGTGCAGGCACAAAAAAAAAAAATCACGTTTAAGTTCAAGTTCAGGACTTTGCCCATTTATGAGGACAAAAAGGGACATGCATCAGATGTTTAACCTGAGGGACAGACAGTGGGATAGGCAGGGAAGTCATTAAGGGGTGAAAAGCGTGACAAAAGATATTGGGGGGTTCTGTGTTCTGTGACCAACCAGATGTTTCCATTTTCTTTATGCCAAGAAGCGAATATTCTCCTAACCACAACGTCACTAAACAATTAGCTTTTGGTATATGAAATGATATAATGGAGACAACCAGCTAGTGCTAGAAAGAGTGGTTCTGTGGCCCGCCAAGGCCAAAATTCCCCTTCTCACCCCTGAACAGCCCTATTGGGAGTGGTATTTAGATTTAAAACAGCAAATGGGGACGAGTGGGTAAAAAAAAAAAAAGGAATATATACTCCACTTTACATGCCAGATCCACAAAAGATGTCCTCATATTAGTGAGACACTTGCCTGGATTTTATTATAAATAAAAACATTCTGAAGAACTACAGACAAAACAGCTTCCACTGCTGCCATTGCCCATGTTTTTGTTCCTTATTGTCCTGCACTTGTCACATGGACTTTACCCCACATGCCAATCCTCATTCCACAGCAGGAAACAAGTCATTTACTGTAACAACAGTGACCCATGGAACATAACTTGGTGGATAAGAGCAGTCCTACTCGACTACTGTAGTTCTTTTTTGAGACCAAGTACCAGTGTCGATACAAACGAAATGAGATTACGTCTTATCCTCTGGGAGGAACAAAAACAAAGCAACTATTTTTAAAAAGCCACCTTTGAGACAATATCATAAATATGAATCAGATCTAAAACCCCGCCCCCTTTGTGAAACAGTATAACTGGTCAATGTCAATTAAGCATCTTGGAAGTTCTAATTTACCATGCAAATGCTCTCTGGAACATCCTAAATGGACTGCCTTCTAATAGAAATATACCTTTGGAGATAGTGAGGGCAGGTGACCACTGAGACCTTAGAATATCCAGACAGATGCTGCCATTGCTGTTGATATTTGGGTGGTAGATTCTTGTGGTGAATGCAACCTAACAGAAACACAACCAGAATAATCAGAAAGATGATTATCCCTACAATGCTGAAACCAGAACACCTGAGAAAAATAACAAAAGTATTGAAGAAAACTGGCAGGTGCTCCTACATAAAACACCTGGAATTAACTTCCAAAGAATCAGTGACAGACCCAAGCTAGTGTAAAACCCATGTAAGTGGGAATTTAATGGAACATGTTCCCTCAACTGGCATCAAAGATACAACATGGGACTTTCTTAAAGGAAGTGAAACAAAATCACTGAACATTAAAGTAGCTCTTTGGGCTGTGAGATATAGACTGACCTTTGGCGGTTTGAAGGGGTAATCTGTGGGAAAATGTATGGTCAAGAAGAAGACACCTCCCTGGTAAGGACTGTCATTCTGTGGGAAGTAGAAGAGCAAGAAAAAAAAAATTCGTTACACATTTTGGGCTTTAACCCAAGAAACTGTGCATTAATCTTAGTTGTGATGTAACATGATTATATAGTTACAATGAGAAATGGATTCTGAAACATTGCTCAATAGCTTAGTGGAGACCAAAATTGGCAGCTCTGTAATTCAGAGGGCTACAAAAGGAAGAAAATACTTACTGGTCCCATTATTGTGGCCTGCCAGTGAAACACTGCAAGAAAAACACAAAAAGTTAATTCCCTCAAGCAATTTCCATGATCATTTGACATTTAAGGGAATTAAACGGGCAGTATTTGTAACCGTTGTAGTAGGCAAAAGTAGTTCCATTTTAAATTCATGAAGAAACCTTTTAATACTATTATTGAATCAACACGGTAAGAAGGCTTGGAGCAACTAAAACCACATCCTAAATAGAGATGAGCTACCAATATCAAATCAGGAGAAGCAAACCGGTCCAGACAGGGGAACATGACATTTTTATTATGACATTATTTCACTGCTAATACCACAGCCAGGGGCAACTAAGTAGAGTGGGCATTATCAATCATGTCATTTTTAATACTGAGGAAAACAAATCTGACATCAATAAGATCATAACTACCAGAGAGGATGTCCGAAAGCAATCTCTCTCCTGTGCACCCCAATATTTGACATACATACGTAAACAAATATATACATTTTTTTTCTTTCGTCTAATTTGTTAAAAGGTATATTTCTGTGGTAAATTTGGGCACAGTTTCACTTTAAAATAAGGGTTTCTGTGTTAGTGCTATATTTAAATTAATTATTATGTTATGTTACACATGTTTGGGCTGCATAACATCCATTTAAACTAGAATAAATTGTACTCTAACTGCAGTTGGAGTATAATAACTGATGTCCCGAATGTACCAGCGACTCTACCTTAAACTAAAATGAAAAACTTGTTACTTCATTCAAGAGCTCTTCTTTAGGTCGTCGCTTTAGGTGAGGTTTGTCAGTGCTAGAGCGGCCGGGCTCGTTTTCAGTCACTGTTCTCGAACATAAGTGCTAGTATGCAGCTCATAGAGATATGAAGCAATAATGGAATTTCAGGTATGAACGTGCCGTTTTATAATATAGAGAAAAATGCGGCAGCTTATCCAGGGCTCTTGTTTGTTTCTCGTCTTCACCTTTGAGCCATAATCACTGTTCTAGTGACTGATATCTTCTTAGCTTTCATATTAATCGCCTAGAAAGGTTAAAACAGCTGTTTATGAGCTCCAGCACATTAGAACAGAACTTACTGTCATCTCCTACCGGCCCTGCTGAGCACTGGGCAGGTGGGTCACGGCCCAAGTCATGGAGCTCCTAGAAAAAGACAAAAAAAAGACAGATATAACACTCGACTTCTTTACAGCATGTAACTCACAGCTGATATGCAAAACCAGTACTGCTGGTAGGAGGTTCATGTGCGCAAAAGGAAGTATTAAATCAGACTGCTGACTGGGGGCCACCTCACACTTGTGTATGTAAAACAGGACTGCCTAAATATGTACAGGTAAGGTCTGGAAACTAACACGCAAACACAATTCAACACGAGTCAAATATTTTACCACACTTTGAGATTTGCCACATTTAGATATTACTCACAGTTTACTTAATTTACAATCAATATTCTTTACTAACAAGTATGCTCACCATCTGAGTACTTTTATTAACCAGACAGTCTTTTAATTAAATCAGTACTAACCCTTAAAGAGCCAGCTAATATATGCATAATGAGGCTCACCAGACAACTGGTAACAGTCAAAGATGACTGTTAAGGAGTACATTTAAAGTTAAAGGACAGTCTAGACAGTCTAGACACGGTTAATAGGATGTCAGACGTTCACCGTTTTAATTTTATAAAGGAAACTTGGTTTATTTGACATTTAAATCTGTTCAACAACTATCCAATGCTTAACAGGAATGTAATTGCAGTTTATGGATTAAATAAGTAGTAAAAACCTGACTGATCTTCGAACTTCAGACCAACTGAAACTGAAAGGTGAGAAAAGGAGGACTGGAAAGAGAGTTAAAATCAGATAGAAATTTGGGGTTGGAGTCTGCAAAAGTGTTGATTCCTTTGGGAAATGATGCCCTTAGGGAGTCAAGAACATGAAATAGATTAAATAAATTTAATGCTCGGCTCCCTGATTGTGATTAAAATAATGTGGGAGAAGAGTTGAAGTCAGGACTTTTTGGATGGTTCATTTATAGTTGTTTGACAACTAATGCTCACAAACAAATTAGCATTTAAAGAGGCAAAAACTATGATGTGCTGGTTGTCAAACAAGTGAAACTGAAAGGTGCAAAAATGAATTTTGGGAAGAGTGTTAATATTAGATAAAATAGTGAGGTTAGAGTGTGAAAAAGTTTTGATACCTTAGGGGAAACATTGTCTTTGGTTTACCAGTGGGTAAAACAAATGTACTGTAAAGCTCTTAATTGTGATTAAAACGAAGTGGGAGAAAAGGAGGACTCCATAATGTTGAATAGAAAGGTGGGGCTGGGGTATGCACTTATACTGCAACGACCATCCAATGCTTATATGCTTAAGAGTAAAAAAAATATGCGATTTATGGATTAAATACGTGACAAAACCCTGTAGAATATAAAAACTTGACTGGTAGTCGTATATCAGACCAACTTAAACTGAAAGGTGAGAAAGGGAAGAAATGTGGGATTGGAGTGTGCAAAGGTGTTGATACCTTTAGATAAACGTGTCCTTAGTTACTTAGTAGATAAAATAAATGTAATACATAGCTGTTTAATCGTGATTATGGTCAGAATAACCTTTATTAGACACTTAAGTGAGCAATTTAAGTGGGAAGATAAAGTGAGAGGAGACTTGATGTCAGGACTCTAATGTGGGATTGATAGGTGGGGTTGGACTTTTTCAAAAGTGCTGTCACCTCCTGGTAAACGGTGTCCGTAATTGATCAGTAGAACAAATTAATGTAATACATAGCTTCTTAATCGTGATTAGGAAAAGTGAGAGAGGGGTTGGACCCAGGACTCTACTCGGGGGCCTGGAGCCTCGGTTCTGATCTGTGACTAAGCTTCAAACCATGTCCAGACTTACATAAACACGGCACCGAGGCTAAAAAGATTGTAGCTTGAGAAACGAAGAGTGGGTCATGTTATTCTGACGACCTTCCCCTATCGAACCAGAGTTGTATAATCACATAGAAAAAGGAGGAGGAGGAGGGGGAGCTCTCTCACATCTATTTCATTACTAGAGAGCCTCGTTATCCAGCTTAGAGTCCGAAAATGTTCATCCTGAGTTAGCATCCCAGTCCGGACGCGTTGTTAGCCGCCTGCTAGCTCCCAGACTCGGAACGAGCCACAAAATACACATTATTTCCATTCATAACCGGTGACTACCTTCTCAATCACATGTTATAATACTTACCAACCGATACGTACCGACAAGAAACCAAGAATAACTTTAAAAAAATTAATATTGAGGCCTTCGCTCGCTTAGCTTAGCATTAGCAGGCTAGCCCACATTAGCCACACGAGCTAGCCCGGCTAAGCTACAGCTAAGCCAAACTTGACGTTTCTGTTTAAATATGGCTAATTTTTCTCAACTTGTACCCACCATGGCTATCTGGTTTATCTAATCACACGATAAAGAACAGACAGAGAGGGGTAAAGGTGTTAAATAAAGAGGTTTAAACATAAAAGTGGGGACTTGCGTATAAGAAAAGCTTAGCATAGGCCCCTAAAACGGGGAGGCTGGAAAACAGCGACCGGCACTAACTCCATAGAGACGGTTTAAAAAATATCAAAATTACGGCTCAGCCCAGCTTTAACAGACACCCCTAACGTCATATGAAAACAGTTAAAGGCCTTTTAAAATCAAACAAGAGGTGGGAGACGGAGAGAGGCCCTTTTTTGAGAGCCCAGACTCGATGACTTCCTCCTCTTACCTTGTGAATTCTCTTCAGAGCCATTGTTGTTGCCGGAGCTGCTGTCAGTCGACACTCGGTTTAAAAGACGAAAAAACGAACAGATTCGCTTTCTCTCGGCCTAGACCGACCACCTGGGAAATCAGAGTAAAGACTGGTCCCTCGAATCAGGGCGGTGCGCCGCGGCAGGTCGGCAGGAGAAGCAGGAATAAAGTGTTTTAGTGAAGGAGAAACTGAAAGAGCTCTGCTGGGGAGAGAGAACAGCAGCTTCCTCCAGCACCAGCCACAGCACCACTCTACACACACCTCGACACGGATCCCTCCGCCAAAATACACTCCGCACTATTTCGCGCCAGGACTCTCCGCTGAGGGCAGGGAGAGATTGAAAAAAAGAGAGAAGAGAAAAGACGGGAAAGGGAGAGAAGGAGAAGGGAAGAGAAAAGAGATCAGAACAAGTAAAGAAGATCAGAAACAGAGGAGTAAAAGAACAGACACGGGAGCAAACGATCAGAAACATAGGCATAAAAGCTCAGGTGACAGAGAAATAAAAGATCAGGAACAGGGGAGTAAAAGCTCAGGAACTGAGGAATAAAAGATCGGGAGCAGAAAAATAAAAGATCAGGAACAGAGGAGTAAAAGATCGGGAACAGAGTAATAAAATATCAGGAACAGGGGAGCAAAAGATCGAAAAGAGAAAAATAAAAGAATCCGAACAAAGAAGTAAAATATCAGTAACAGAGGTTTAAAGGATCAAGAACAGAGGAGTGAAAGATCAGGAACAGAGGAATAAAGTATCAGAAACAGGAAAACAAGATCAGAAACAGAGTAATACAAGATCAGAAACACGGGAATAAACAATCAAGAACAGAGGAGTATCCTAAAAGATCAGAAACAGAGGAAAAGAAGACCAGGAACAGAGGAGTAAAAGATGAGAAACAGAGGAGTAAAAGATCAGGAACACAGGAGTAAAAGATCAGGAACAGAGGAATGAAAGATCAGGAACAGAAGAGTAATGCATAACAGATTAAATAAAACTCCTGTCTGCAAACTTCTTATCCAGATTGTACGTTACAGTCACTTCTGCAGAGTTTAACCATCTTTTAACCATTTTTAACTCTCATGTTATGTTCAAATGCACTAAAAGTGGGCTCTCTTTGGGTCCAGAAATTTAAACCTAAAGAAATTAAAAGTAAAATCCAAGTTTATGTGTCAGGTTGTCTTTATTTATGTTTCTTTGTAGACTTTATGTCAGTATATTTAAAATAATTTTAAGGTGCAAAAATTAAAAATGATTAAGGGGCAAAAATATTAAAAAGATGAAAGTAAGTGTTTTTATTTGTATAAAAATTTTATTT
This sequence comes from Rhabdalestes septentrionalis, assembly GCA_037832545.1. Taxonomy (NCBI): domain Eukaryota; kingdom Metazoa; phylum Chordata; class Actinopteri; order Characiformes; family Alestidae; genus Rhabdalestes; species Rhabdalestes septentrionalis. The sequence goes on along the minus strand of JBBMFX010000122.1, from coordinate 1,767,024 downwards.
GTATTCTTTCTTAATTTATTCTTGCTCTTAAATCTTAATTAATTTATAGGCATAAAAGTGCTTGAACTCCTGAGTGTGATACTCCTGAGAAAGGCAGATACACAGTGAGAGAGAGAAAGGGAGAGTGGGGGGAGAGAGAGAAGGACAGAGAATGTGTGTGTGTGTGAGAGAGAGAGAGAAAGAGAGAGAGAGAGAGAGAGAGAGAGAGAGAGAGAGAGAGAGCGGAA
>JBBMFX010000122.1:1736648-1754010 GCA_037832545.1 Rhabdalestes septentrionalis | reverse complement strand
CTGTCCCTGTAACTAATGACTGTAAGACTGTCCCTGTAACTAATGACTGTAAGACTGTCCCTGTAACCAATGACTGTGAGACTGTCCCTGTAACCAATGACTGTGAGACTGTCCCTGTAACCAATGACTGTGAGACTGTCTCTGTAATTAATGACTGTGAGACTGTCTCTGTAATTAATGACTGTGAGACTCTACTAAATGTCCCTTTACCTTTTATTTAAAAATGGAAAGTTGTGTAAAACTTAAGAGGTTTGTGCAGAATATTTTCACTTTATTATATTAAGACACACAGCCAGGTTCAATCTGTCTCTCTCTGTCCTCCACAGATACTGAGATTGATTGGAAAGCCTACATGGATGAAGTGGAGGGCGTCATCAATGGCACCTACGACTACACACAGCTGAAAGGGGACACGGGACCTCTGGTGTGAGTTTAGGTCAACTGTCCGGGACACAGAAATGAACCTTATTATGAACCTTAACTTTGTGGTAGATGTTCCCACTCCACAACAATAAATGTGTCCCATCACCAAATGTGAGGAACATTCAATTCTTCAAACTATATTGATTTGTGACAAATTCGCAATTACATTTCAACACTACAATATATGTGAAAAATCAAGGGGGCGGGGGATGGAATACAATCTTATATAATACGTTTATTTGAGAACATGTTTATTAATCTGGCATTTTACCTTGTTTGAAGCACAAATGTAAGCATGCACCAAGTAATGCACCTTTCATTCGAAAATCTCTCACTTGTAATATGTGAGCATATTTACTGTACAAAACTTGTCAGTGAACTATGAAGGCTAAAAATAAATAAATAAATAAATCGTTCATTGATCGTAATCAGGTAAATTGTTCAATTAATCGAGATTTTGATTTTAGGCCAAATTGCACAGCCCTTATATATATATATATATATGTGTGTGCAGAGCGGTCGCTATTTGTATTTGTTAAAAGGGAAAATTATTCGTATTTGTATTTCTATTCGGGTAAAATTCATAATGCAGCGCACAAACAACGTCAGAATCTCCTCAGAACTTGAGTGTGTGATGGGGGGGGGGGTGGAGACGGAATATCTAAAAGTGAAAGTGATCAATCCGTCACACGTGAACACACCACTGCACAGCGTGAACAGCACGAAATTCTACATTTTAATCCATTCACCAAGTGAAGCAGCGGCAGCCATGAATTCAGCACCCGTGTGGAGCAGTGTGTGGGGAGCAGTGTGTGGAGACGGGGAGCATATATATACGTTTCCAGTCCGTGTGTGTGTATAAATTTTTTTACTACTGACGGGATCTCTATCTACATTTTAATGCGGTTCGGTTATTTCAATCAAGCAATCATAATAGCCCTTGTTCAGGTAAAAAATCTGCTGATTACAAAGACTGGAGTGGATAAGACAGTAATAGCCTAATGCAACCGGTTCTTTTAGGATGGCGAGATGACCTTGTGTTCCTCACGGCTCTAAATGCAGTGAAATTGTCCTATCAGGGGATGGCACATACCTGCCTAATGCAATGATTGCCAGTGGAAGATGCATTGGTAGGCAGTACTTATATATAAACCCCAGCAGAGGTTCATTTAACACTACTGATTTTTCAATGCAGTGCAGATACATACATATACATTTGGACAAAAGTATTGGGAGATCAGACCAGTAATGACACTGCATGGAGATACATAGGCTTTAAAGCTCTTTCACTCTTCTTGGAAGGCTTTCCACAGCATTTTGGAGCTTCTGTGGGAATGTGTGTCCATTCATTCTATAGAGTATTTATGAGGTCAGACACTGATGCTGAAGATCTGGCTCACAATCTCCATTCCAGTTCATCCTAAACGTGTTGGATAAGGTTGAGGTCAGGACTTTGTGTGGCCAGTCAAGTTCCTCCACACTGAACTCATTCAGCCACGTTTTTATGGAGCTGCTGTGTGCACTGGGACACAGTCATGCTGGAATTGAAAAGGTTCTTCCCCAAACTGGGTCCACAAAGGTGGAATCTTCACGTTGTGCAAAGTGACTTGGTCTGCTGAGGCATGAAGTCCTAGCCCGAACCATTTGTGTGTGTGTGTGTGTGTGTGTATGTGTGTGTATGTGTGTAGGTAGGTAGGGGTATAGATGTATGTAGTAGGTATGCATAGAACAGTCAGCAGTCAGTAGTGTTATCTAACTACCTCCGCTGAGTTAGATTTCCTCCCTCTGAGTTCACGCTGAGCTCTGTAAAAGTGTTATTGAATATGGCTGCTCTTGCTATTTGGTTATAATCGTAATATAGAGGAACAGAATCCAGCACTGTGGGATGATAATGATCTAGAGGCAGTTTTTACACACACATACACATTCACACAGATGCACTAGTAGTGGTATATATCATATTTTTTCTGAGAGCAGAATGTGTGTGTTTTTGGCTACACAGTATATTGTTTGTTAAATCATTATCACAGAATTGGCCTTTGCAACACTCAGTATGCAAATGAGTCCTCTAAGCAATCACAGGGTAATTGCAGTTGATCTCTGCAATTAAATCTCACCCCAGAGAAACAAAAGATTCCACTTTCACTGCATAGAGACCACTTTATTGTTGAAATGGAGTCGCTTTCAGTGCTGAAGTAAGCATACAGGAGGGTAGTGCAGCTAAGTGTACTATGTACTAGTCCTCTCTCTCTCTCTTCCTCTCTCTCTCTCTCACTCTCTCTCTCTCATTCACTGTGGATAAACTCGTATGTTGTATAATGGACAGTGTGTGGCTTGTACAGTATACTGTAATCATGGAAGGCCGTAATATGGAAATTAGCCCACTTAACTAGTGAGACCATTTGAATACTGTGTGACCAATCAGAAATTCACAGACAAAAAGTGACCTACAGACTAAAGGTGGCACGATAATACTTTGTCTTCTGCCAAGGTTGAAACCTTGAGCATGGTCAGACTGATACAGACCGGATAATCTTATCATGTGCACTACTGCCTTATTTGTTTGTCTTGTATCTTATTTAGTCTGTACAGAATGTCTATTGTGAATTCAATAAAAATTTAGAATTTAGAATTAAAAGCAAGAAAACGCAGTTTGATTCCCATGTATGTCTTGCACATATTATGTGAATTGACAAAAAATCTATTGAATCTTGAATCTTTAACTTGAGAATGCTGAGTACTTACAGTGTAGCCCAGCTAAAGCACTAAGCTATAAAGTGTTTTAAGATGAACGTCTAAGTTCTGAGTAGCTGATCGTGCTGAAACTGCTCAAATACTAAAGAAGACACCACTACCTACATGACAGCACACAGGGAAAGTTAAAATGGGATATTTCAAGCTGGATGTGTTGCAGGACAGAACCAAATTCACCTATCCCATCAGCTGTTTTTTTGGATGTTTTGGTGAATCCTGGTAATCCAAAATCTGACAAATAAATAAATAAGTAAAAAAAGCCAATACAATGTTTCTAATTGTTAGTACAATAGTTTTTTTTTGTTACCTTAGTTTAGCCACTTCAAATTTCTATTGTACTTTATTTAAATTGCTTGAGAACTTTATTGAACAGTCGACTCAGTGGCTCATTTCAATACATATACTTGTCTAACTATGTAAATAAAGAATCTTGAATCTGAACCATGTCGCATTATTGATTTAATGATGCATATGCAATATGTTGAAAAGCATACTACAATTATGTAGAAATATCATCGCAATACTAGTATTATGTTTGTATCATACAGCCCTGGGGTCTAGATAAAAGAATGGACATGTATACATTTAGGCCTGCCCTCCCTAAAACCTGACAGTGTCATGGATATGACTGATGACTCACAGTGTTCAGGGTGGCATCTACTCCAGCCCAGCCGGGGAGGCTGGCCGGATTACGTCAGTGTGTGCACCTGACAGATGGGGTGAAACCAGGGGCTTGTATCTGGAACACAGTGAATGTGGCCAAGTCACCGAGACCAGGTTGATTCGTGTGTTCAATCTAGCACACCTGAGCTCTAATAGTCACACTCTTCTTGAGGCCTTGACTAGAGATGCATGGTACGGACAACACATCAGGATTGTAATTTTACTTCTACACATTGCAGTGGCAATGCCGTTCAAGAAATTTAAAGCAACTAATAAGTCTGTATTTCTGCAAATGGTACATTTTCCATATATGACCAATATGCTATAAAAACAATCAATTATCTAATCATAGTTTTTGTTCTTTCAATTTTTCATTAAGGCTGCCTGATATTGACAAAATATCAGTATTGAGATTTTGCTGCTACATATTGCATTTGCAATGCTTTTCAAGAAATTAGAGGTTCTAAATCATCACTTTTCCGTCATTAAAAAGGGTTAAAGTCCCCCATTCCCCAATCCATCTGGTCCATATATGGAAAATAAATGAAAAGTCAGCCTGTTTTTTGTGTGATGTCACAAAACCAACACATTCAAAAGTATCTCCATATTCTGGTACAAGAATTTAGCCTCAACATTTCGTGCACTGATTCCCCAACATCTTTAAGCTTTAAAATTTAGAACTTCGATGGACTACATGAAGACCTTGTTTCATCAGAACACCCAGTAACTCACATGAAGCTGTGATTGGTCGCCTTGTCAGCAAAACTGATTGGTTAGAAGCTCATTTGCATATTGCAGCCATTTTAAATATTAGTATTACAGAGACTGATACTGCGATATAGTGGGTGAAATTTTGTGCAGCCTTGATTAAAGAGAACAGTGTGTTAGATCATGGTCACAGCTGAACTCTGCAGGGCTGGGCACCCCTGCTGTAGCGAGTGAGGGATTGTGGGTTCTATCATTGGGGGCTTTTAGCATTGATGCTTGAAGGGAAGGCTCCAGCAACTGGAAATAAATCTGCATTAACACAGTTGGGCCTGTTAAGATGCCGCCTTTGCTCGGAGCTCGGCGTGATGAGGGCTGAGCTCCAGATCCTGAAGATGCAGAGAGCTGACTGCAGCACAGAAAGCAGGCAAATATATGGAGCTCCGTGCCAGACTCAGGCAATTTCTTGACATTATTGCCGCACTGTCAACAGCCTTCTTTAAAAATGACCATCCCCACAAATGTATAAGGTGCAGGCACGACTCGAGCCTGAGAATGAATTCACAGAGTCAGTGTTGCATCACTTACACACAGAGCACATATTACACACACACATGCCAAACCTTTCTTGCGACTTTGCGCCTTGGGTGAATTTTGGTTGGTAGACGGACAACTAATTTGGGCAAGGGCAGCTTTTAGGTTTGAAAGGTTTCAAACAATCTTATTTATTAAATCTAACAGAGTTCCTGGACATGACTTTGACCAAACTCTAGTGCAGATAGTGAACCTCTATTGGAAATACGTTTAATTTGGGTCTGGGAAACTGAAATTTAATGGGGAAACATTGGTGTGTAGTGTCAGATTAAACATAAATAGGCTTTTCAGTAGTAAATCAGCATCAGAACAGTTTAGTTCTAGATTAGACTTAATCTGTGTCAAGGAAATGGAATCCCCGATTAAAATTAGACCTAAATTACGATCAAAAACACATAACAATGTTGATTCAACATTGGCATAGTTGTACAGTGCAAGACTAGGCTTGGTCCATGTCTGGGAAACCCTTTTAGTATTCCAGATTACTCCTAGTCTTGATCTATTGCTGAGAAATTAACTACAGATATTCAAGCCAAGCAAAACTTCTAATTTTAGCTTTGTATTTATTATTAGATAAATTAATCATTAAACCCCTTATTCAGTCTGAGATTTATCATAGGCCCTGTTCATACCTTAACATTCTTTTTTCATTTGAACCTGAATGAGTCAATAACCATAAGCACCACCACCCAAAAGACAAATTCTGCATATAAACATAAATCAGTTAAGACTTGTTTAGAGTCTTGAGTTTAGAGTTCAGACTTGGAACTATGAGGCTATAAAATCAAAGAATCAATATCTTTCCTCAGTTACTCAGAACATATTCAGATCCATTGAGGGGGTGCAGACTTATGAATGTGGTTTAGGACGCGAAAATAAAGGTAAGCGCTATAGCACTATTTTAGGGAACACCATCGCTTTAGGGTGCCTGAATTAGGACTAATTATGCCTCTTGTTTTCGCTTATTTATTTCTTATACCCCATGTGCAAAAAAACACAAACAAAACAACTTCACTCCATGCCTCTCTTACTTTTGCTTACTTTTGACTTAGTTGTACTTAGCCTGTGGTAACTTGGTTGAATAGCGGACGTTGATTTAAGTTTTTGTCTTTGTAACTTATATCTCATATGTGGACTGTAGGGATTGGGGTAGGAAAAATAGCGTTTGAAAGGGACTTTAACCTTTTTAAAATACAGAAGCGTGATGCTATGGCCTATTGACTCATTGAGTGCCATTGACATCTATAGACATCAATTTAAATAGAATCGTTCAATGCCACTGTCCTCTATAGACGTCAATTACATTTGACAATGCGGCGGGCTGGGGGACGACCTTGGGAAGGTTGTCAGTAAATATCAGGCTTGCACACATAGAACACACCTACAAAACTGACCCTGTAGGTGGCAGTAGTGCTAATTTGGATGGAAGATGTGCTTAGAAAACTGCAGGAGAATAATGATATTGATAAATAGGTTAGCTATGTCGCCGAACAGACGTCAATCTGAGAAATGTAAGCAGCTCACACTCAGAGTATGTGTCGCATTTGCAGTAGTTTAAATAGTGTCCTGATCGTGGGAAATGAAGGGGATAAACCGGGGCGATAAAGTGGAGAGGATAGTTCACAAAGAGTTTCACCAAAACCCAGTAGTTCAGCAGATCAGATCATGTCAGATGAATTTAGCAAAATTAACCAGATGTATATTTGTGAGTAAATTGTAATCAAAAGCCCTTTCTCAGTGTTGTTTTTGCTGTTTTATAGAAGAAAGAAATTTTTTATATGTTCGAGGGGTCACTAAAGCAAAACCAACCTTTCGACTGCTGATTTCTAAAGGATGGAAAATGGTAGAATTTTTTTTATTTGATGAAAGAAGAGAGTCTACTCTTTCTTTTGGAAGGTTTGGGGTTTTATGTAGTCATAAAACACAATATTCAGTGGCTCTTCAAATATCAGTTAAAATGCTCAAAAGCTCTGTCAGTGAGGTGTTCTCTGTACTAAAAATGGTTAATAGCCTGGAAGGCAGCTCAGTCGCATTATGTAACAGTAAATTTAAATGCTGATATTTTGTCCATATCGTGCAGCCCATTATTAGGGGATGAATTTATGGAAAAGATTTGAACAATTATTGTCTTTTAGATTTTGCATCTTTAGCCTCGTAGCTCCGGGTCAAAACTAAAATGCATAAACCTGAACTCAAGTGAATCCCCAAGTATGTCCTGGGTTAAATGGAAAATTATATAAATTTGATGTTTGGCTAAAATATTCCTGTACATCCTCCACCAACCCTGCTGTGTATCCGGATTAGTGGACAGCTGGATCTATAGCTGTTTACCACTCTGTAATGCAGCTCCATATCAAATGTGTCTCCAGGGACCACTTATGATTAGACTTTGAGATGACTCAACTGATTTAGGTGGTCCATCGTTTCTGCTGGGGGCAAATCAGGACACTTCGGCACACACTACAAATACGATGTGGTTATAAGATTCAAGATTTAAGTTTATTCTATAATTGTCACGTTCATAGTTATACATGTCCAGCATGTCAGGAACATTTCCCATAAAACTGCAATACGGTTATCAAATAATAAAAATGACATTAAAGAGAAATTTGGAATAGCTTAATTAATGTAATAAAAATATATAGAAAAATAGTATTTTCCAACTATTACAGACATTACAAACAGAAGCTAGATCTGTGCTGGGTGCATAACGTACCAGAATAGAACAGAGAAGTAATGTGCATCAGACTGGACTGCATCGTAATGTGACCTCTGATGCTTCCTCAGTTGTGATTGGATCCTGCAGGATGTGTTTAAACGCCAAATGTGAACAACTATTTGAGTCCCCTCTGATCATTATCACATAATTGTTAGAGTTTATATTTACATTTTTTTTTTCATATTTTTATGGTTTGGAACATACGTGTGAATGGTACCTGTTTAATTACTTTTTTTTTTTCGTTATAGTTTCAAGGTAATTGTTAGGATCATTTCTATTCATTTATTAACAGAACTGTTATTTTTTTATCACTATTATCATTTTTAATCATGCAGTGTTTGATTGGTGGTCTTTTTTTGTGCTGTTTCCTCTATGATTAGAATTAGCAGCGATTCTTTAGCATCAAACTACTTCCTGTGACATACAGCAAACTCCCAGTTGAACGCAGTTCAGCAGTCGAGGTTTCAGTCCACCGCAGTTTTTTTTAGAATAAAATTCAAATTTTTTGTTGGAACCCCAACATTAACGTTGAAAATGCAGATATCCTCCACATTCTTTTGTGATATTCAGATTTTTAAGTGCTAAATTATTAAGAAAAATATAATCAACTAATTTGTTACATAAATATTAACGTAAATTCAGCTACATTTCCGTAAAAAAAATAACTGCATTTTTTGTTAGTGTGAATAGAAACACAAAGAAAGTGTGTCTTGGGATGGTGAAATACCACTGTACACTGTACCCGCTACTGATTAGCTGCTGTCCTGTGACGCTGCAGTCCAGAATTTCCCATGTGGAGCATTTCGAGTGTTCTCATGTTTTTCATTTTACTCTACTTAAAGCCCTGTATTTTTACTAATGTAAATTAAATTCATTTATTACTGTATTTACCTGCTTATAACCAACAAAACACGAGTGCATGAATTACAGTACAGTCTATACAGGAGCAACATCGATATTTACATTCTAGCACTGCTGGAGATCGGTGTAAACTGTACAGTACAAATACAGGTTTACCTTTACATTTTCTTTACAGTTTCCTTACAGTTTACCCATACAGTTTAAATTGAAAATTAAAAATTTTTGGGTTTACACTATGAAAATAGGCATTTTAGGCATTTTTTTTACCACATCACAACAACGCAGTTTTTCACTCTACGCGGGCGCTCTTGGAACATCATGGGGGTTTACTGTAATTTGCTTCCTCCAGGTTGTTGGGCTCCTGTCTCATTTGGCTTCAAAACCAAATTGCACTCACAGCAGTGCTTTGGTGTTTGGTTTTGCAACTAAATTATTAATTAATATGATGTTCATATCACTGGAAGTTGTTTGACGCTAAAGAATCTTTGCTAATTCCCCACTCTTGCTGTTTAATCATTTTTATCCATATGTTCCAGGGTTCAATGTAAATAAATAGGTCTTATTCTTCAGGTCTATGATTTCACCATAATATGTAAAATAATTACATTGTGATGCATATAAAGAAGTGTAAATTACCTGGGAAGACAAACAGGCAAATGTCTTTATGTATTTATTATGTATTGCATTTTATATATTTATTTTTGAAAAGTTTTGTTCATATGTTCCAGGGTTCATTGCAAATAAATAGGCCCTCTTCTTGAGGTGTATCTGTATTTATTAGACTCTAAAATGCAAAATGAACAGAAAAAAAACCCCAATTATTTGTTTGACAATTAATTGTCAGAGAAACTGTGACAGCCCTGCTTCTAGGTAGCCATTCCTAACTCATTTGAAAGGAGTTGGGAAGCCTATTTTCAGTCAGGACGTTTGATGCAAAGTGACACAAAATACACTCTGTTGCCGCCAAGCTCCTTAATGCATCCAGGGATAAAAGGTGCAAATCTAGTTCAGTTTGGAAGCAGGCAAGGCAAGGTGGATCGAAAAGAAAAGGAGAGAGAAAGAGAGAGAGAGAGAGAGAGAGACTAATTTTAGCCCCTTTAACACACATAGTGTAGCTATGAGTTTGGAGTGAGTGGAGTGGGACAGAGTCTTGGCCTAATGAGGCCACGCTAAGCAAGAAGTTGCTCCGGTCTCTCTGTTTTCCCAGATTCTGTCTCTTTCTCTTTCACAGATACAACCCTGCTGTATTATAATGACTCGATTTGAACGTGCTTATTATCAATGCGCGATCTCTTTCAGTGTATTTATTTTGGCAGTGATAGTGTTGATGTAATTCTGGGTTTGAATGGAAATTATGCTCGCATTTAAATCCAGTGAATTCACTGCAGTGCTGCGTCTGCCCTTCCACCATACGTCTGCCTGCTGTCAGTCATCCCCACTCTCTCTGTTTACTGGCTCCTTTTCCTGTGTTTCCCTGCATCCCCGCCCACCTGCCAGCCTGGTTGTGCATTCGTGTGTGTGTGTGTGCAGATGGCTCTTCATGTGTGAGGCGTGCATTAATTGCACGACTTCAAACGGCCCTTTAAAAAAAAAAAAAAAATCCCCCCATCAAAAGCGCGCGTGGAGCAGCAGCGTTAGCTTCTCTCGATCTGGGTCAGAGTGTGTACGAGCATCAACATGCAATACACTCTCTCCCTCTCTCGTCCGCTCTGTCTCTCTCACTTCCTGTCGGTTTCTCTCTCGCTCTCTATCCTTCCCTCCCCTCCCCTCTCTCTCTCCCTCCTTTCTCTCTTTCTCCCTCACTCTAGTCTTTTTTCTCTCTTCCTATGTATGACTATGTTTTCCTCCCTATGCCTCTCTATCTCTCAATTTGTCTTACTTTCTATCTCTCTCTTCTCTTTCTGTACATTCATCTTTCCCTTTTCTCTTTCTGTCATTTTGAGTATGTATGTCTCTCTTCCTATCTCTCTTATCTTCCTATCTATCCTTTTCACTCTTTCTTCCTTTCTATGCTGCTCTTTCTCCTCATATGCCTGCCTCTCCCCTCTCTCTCTCTCTCTCTCTCTCTCTGTCTCTCTCTCTCTCTCGCTCTCCCTCACTCTCCCTATCTTAACATCCCTACCTGTCTCTCCCTCTCTCTTTCTCTCTCCATCCCTCTCTCCCTCTCCTTCTCTTGTCTTTCTGTGTCTGTTTATTTTGCTGTCTTCCTTTCTTTATCTTTCTCTCTTTCCTCCCCCACATTCTCTGTCTTTCATTTGCTTGCTATGTCTCTTTCTACCATCCCTCTATTTATCGATTTATGTCTGTTTTTATTCCTGTTTCTCTCTCTCTCTCTCTCTCTCTCTCTCTCTCTCTCTTACTCTCTCTTACTCTCTCTTTCTATCTCTCCCCCCTCTCTCTCTTTCCCTCCCTCATTCTCATTTCTGCCTGCCACTCTCATTCTTAATAGTGTTCTCTGCTCTAATTCCTTCACTACTTTGGTACAGAACACACACACACACACACACACACACACACACACACACACACACACACACACACACACACACACACACACACACAGTTTACTGAGTCACCAGTGTGTATTGAAAAAGGCAATGCAACATGTATCATTATAATTATTTTAATTGCAAAAGATTTTGTAGAGATTGTGCTACCATATTGGTCCCAGGCCTCAGTGTTGGGATAGTCTGGGTTTATTATATGTGCTGTACTGTTGTGGGTTCTGTGGTTCTGGAAGAGCTGTGTCAGTGTCCATTGCTCTTTAGCTCTACTTCAGCAGTCACATGCTTTACTGTAGCAGGGAGAGAGCCCTTCTCCAGAGTTGCTCTCTTTCCCTGTTCTACACCATCTTCTGTCCTACTTTCCCTCCTACACGCCCCGTGCTTCACCACACACACAGTGATCTGTGAGGACAGCAAAAAGTGGTCGAATATAGGTCTGCACTGCACATTCGCCTGCATTCATCTTGCAAAGAACACATTTCCTAATGTTAGTGATGTTGGAATGATGTTAGAATTGCAATGCTATGATTTTTAAGATGTCATACAACACTATGGCCCAGTACTCTGCTGAAGGATCTGAATATTCTGGAAGATGGGCAGGATCTTCAGTCTCTCTGGGCGTTTTTGATCTTTTTCCCTGCAGCAGCAGCCCTAAAGAGTTACTTATCATTGGAGGGCTTGTTCTCAGGGGTCCTTTGTACTGAAGCTTCATGTCGCAGCTTGAGGACGAGCCTTAGTCAAGAACGTCACAACCGAAAGTGGAAAGAACATGGTAACAATCAGAGATTGGAACATTGTGTTTTCCTGGGTTTGAAGCAGCTTAATCACTAGATCACTGCCTTTGCATAAATTGTACTGCAGTCATTGTGGTGATGGAGACCAAAGCACCTCAGTTTGGACCTTTATTGCAGGCACGACTATCGTTGTGATCATAATGCCATATATTTAAATACTACTTACAATATACTATGATATATACTATATTATATATATGCCATATACAATGGTGGAGCAATAATGTGTTATATTGATATTAATATGTTGTATTATTGTCTTGATTTTTATCAGGATACCTAAAGAAACGTTTAGCACTGTGATTGGTTGTAATGGTCACAGCAGTAAAAAACAGCATTGTGACTGGTTAAAAGGCTTAGTATAACCAAGACTGACATCACAGTAAGGATGAAGTAACAATACTGAGTTTCCTGTATGATTAAGGAATTAAACTGATTCTGAGATAGCAAAATGAAAGATAATTTAACCTGTACATGATTAAGCAACAATAATGGAAAGTCAGTGGTTTTAAAACTGTAAATGGTTGCAGCCAAATGCCCAAAAGCCCTTAAAAAAGCACTTTACACTCCACTTTTTATGAGTGTGTACTACAGAAAGCTGGCGTTGGTTTGTTTCAGCGTTGCTGCATGGTGAACACAGCTGGACTGCCCTCTGGTTTGCTTATATCAGAACCGTAAACTCCTCCATTTCAGCGCTGGGCCGAAAGTGGTCTCTGCGCAGAGAAAGTGGTGCGGTTTGTTTCCCTGGGGCAGGATTTAATTGCAGAGTTCAACTGCTTTAATTGCAGGTGTTCCAGATATTTGCCATAAAAAGTGTAATACAGCTGCGGCAGCGAGCCAACGCTCTCGTTTCTGCTGACTCATGACATGGCGTTTGTGTTTTCCAGGCCGGGCTGGCAATCGCTGGGATGGGTCTCACACTGAGGGGACGGAGGCATTTCAGGGAACACACTTAACCATGAAACATTAGATACGAGGCCACTGGGGCTGCACAGATAAAATGATAGATCTAATTTGTCCTATTACTGCTAAGAGTTCAGCACTAGTGAATTTACAAAGAATAAATACAAATAACATTATACAGTATGCTGTGGTCCGTAAGAGTGGCGCATCTAACTACTACTGATAAATAAAATGACTGTTTAACAGGAATAGTGTTGTAGCACCTATATAGTGAGTAATGATATCGAGACTAATGCCCATATTAAAGAATTGCACAAAGTAATAAAATATTGCAGGTTAGGATAATGATTTATCACAAAACAAGCAACTGCACATCTGAATAGGAGCAGGTTATTGTGCAGATTATTGTGTGGGTGAGTGACAGAACACTTTATCATGGAAACGAAGGGAAGATTTGTAGAAGATGAAGAATCATTAGTGTTCAATGCTACTTCAGTGTTAGTGTTGGCTTACTAGTTCATTTTATCTGCCTTCTCATAATGGAATGTTATGAACATCTGAACGCTGATCTCAGTTTTCAGAACCTTTCGTAACCCTTCATATTGATTCTCAAACAGGAAGATTGTTTGGAACGCACATCCCTCCCAAACAATGCAGCGATAAATTAAGCAAAAATAACTCCAAGGTTTGTGAACTCAGCCAACTGAGTGGGAGACAGATGAGAGCTGAGGAGAGACAAGTTGAGCAGAGGAATCAGAGCATGGAGCTGTGTTTGAGGGAGCCGCTCTAAAGGACGTTGAATGGAATGGATGTAGCATATCTGACTTAGCCAAGTTGTTTGTTGCATGTTGATCCACCGTGTAGTTGTCTGTAGTGACATGTGGCGCAGAGTTATTCTTAATTCAAGCTTCATTTTGAGTCCATTTAAAAGAACGCCTTCTTTCCATCTTAGCAATATAAACTGGAGCGAAGCTCACTGCAGAATGGAGAAGTCGTTTTCCCCCCACCTCCCTACGATTTTAGCTCAGTTTGTACTGGACTATCCTAAACGTCTACAGAAAGGATGTGTCTACAAAAAGCTGAAAACAAACGGGAACATTAAAAATACACTTTAAAAGCATAGAACTCGTGGTTTATCATATATTTAAGATTCTTTAAAAAAAGTATCATGGATTCTTTCGAAATCTAAAGCTAGATTAATACGTAGTATCTGGAAATGTCACCTTTTTTACTATTAAATGAATTTTCAGCAGTTCTTAAAATCTAAGGCAAAGCTGTTCAGTTCAACACTTGGACGTATTCAAAATAAAACCTGTGAAACTGAACATTTTTGCAGGGGACTCATATTTTTTTTCAGAACTTCATAACGAAGGAGGAGCGATTGTCAACAACTGTATCGCTCCCGCCCCTCCCACCGATCCAATCCAGCATCAGCCATTGGAAAACGCAGCTGTGCATTGCAGTATCACAGTATTTTGGTAGTTCGAATGCATTAATGCTGCATAAACACCGGTAGCAGCCCCATTTTTCCAGGAGCTCCTCAATAGTTTATATTGACCAGTCAAGAATTGGTTCCAGTTAATATCTGGTTCCCAAAACCCATCACTATCGATACATTCCATATTTGAATTTGTGAAGTTTTTGTGCAGTGAATATGGTACAGGCTTTTCTGGGTGGTGATCTTAGAAAGACGTTAAAATCGACTGCATTGATTCATTATACAAAGTCAATGTTATGCATGGATACAGAATGCATTACATTTACATTTCGTTTACATTCTGTATTGACTGGTCTGTACCTTAGTGAAGAAGACATGGCAAAATGATAAGAGTGGCTCGTCCTTCTGCAAAACAAGACTCCCCACACAGCAGTAGTATATTAAATAATAATAAGAAGTGGTGAAAACAACTATAATGAAGAACATTTCTGTGACTTCATTAGAAAAAACATTGTAATCTGTGGGGGTTTCATTGGAATTTTCAGATGGCTTGAGTGACAGCAGATAAATGGTGAAAAATGTTGGCGGGGTGGAACTGTTTCGTGGTTTCTCTGAGGGACGTTACACAAGAGACCGGTTATCACAGTTCAAGAGGGGATGCGGTTCCCGAGGACTTAAAGGCTTCTTGAAGAAACCGTTCCATATGCAGAACCGAAGGAGAAAGGAAGGTCCTTACTAAGACACTGACAACATCTGTAATCACAGCTTCTGAAATAAAATGACACTCCCAAACGGAAGATTATTTAGTGAAATCCATCCCTTTCCAACAAGCCTTCCCTGATGTCCCTGAATTTGTATCCTAAATGCTGTGATCATTTTAAGAAGTCTGTTCAACTGGTTTATTTATCATCAGGTGTTTTTTATTTCAGGTTCAGGTAGGAATTTCATTGCATCATTTTTTAGTCCGTGGAATTACTTGGAATGAGTTAAACGTTTATAATCTGAATATTTGACAGAATTTCCCCATTTTTTTCCCAATGAGCTAAAACTTTAACTCATATAGAATGGCAACATACCTTTTTTAGGTTTAAAAAATACAGTAGTGTGCAAAATTTAAGCCCCCTTGCAAAACAAACAACAAAACAAACAACAAAACAGTAAAAAGCGTCAGGATTACTTCTGTGTGTAAAAGTATTTGATAGTGTGTGAGCTGGTAATAAAAACACGAATTTGTTTCCAGATTCCTCCTCGGTTCCTCCAGCTATTGTTTGGATGGTGAAACTCCATCAGCAGCTCCTGGTTAATTTAATGAAGGACTGATCGAGTCAAACCAGGTTTCTGATAAAACTAGAGTAGGCTAATAGTAAACTTCAGCAAGGAACACACTGATATACCGAACATAACATTACTGTTTACTGTAGAATGTTCCTTCTGTTATTTGTAGTTATGTTTAGTATATTTAGTAACATTGATATAAGATAAACTCTCACTGCTCATCGGAACAGTTTGAAATTTGATTTTTGCAGGTGCCTAAGTTGGACAGTATTCAGTTCAATTCAATTTTATTTCTATAGCCCTTTTTACAAACAGGTTGTCACAAAGCAGCTTTACAGAGTCCAGGTCCGAGCCCCTAGTGAGGAAGCCGAAGGCCACAGAGGCGAGGAAAAACTCCCTCAGATGGAGGAAGAAACCTTGGGAGAAGTATTATATGATGCAAAGTTTAGACATGAGCTGTGTATCAGCGGGACTGATTGTGGGAGCAGTGTGAGGTTAGCGGTGTGTGTGGAGGTGTGTGAGAGTGTGGTGGGGTTGGTGGGGTCAGGGCATGGCTGCTGCTCCCTAGAGGCGCAAACTGGTTATCTCTGCACTGCTGGATCTCCACTTGTCCATGAATCGTGGCATCAGCTCAGTGTTGCGTGAGGAGCGCTATTGAAATGCAGTTTGATTCGGAGCAGTGTTCACAGTAAATTAGCGGACAGTTGGTTGAATAAAACGTTCCCAACACGTCAACTAAATGTGACAGACATTTCGAGTGAATCAGCCACTGGTGATGCAGAAATCAGTACCAAGGTTGGGCGGCGTGTGTGTTTCTGTGTGTTTGTGTGTGTGTGTGTGTGCGTGTGCATGTTTGTGTGCATGTTTGTTTGTGTGTGTATGTACGTGTATGTGTTTGTCTTTGTGTGTGTGTGTGTGTGTGTGTGTGTGTGTGTGTTTGTGTGCAAGTGTATGTCTGTTTTTGTGCGTGTGTGTTTGTGTTTCTGTGTGCATGTGTGTAATAGACTACCAATCAAAAGTTATTGCACACTGAGATCTTATCACTTAATATATACTAAAAAACATGGAATATTCTTTACTAACAAATACATTTACAGTCTATTCAACATTAGAGTAGCTTTAATAGCCAGAATATGTCATATTGATGTTATATCACTACAGGGAGATAAAAAGCCCCGTAATATAATTTTAATTATGATTATAAAGTGAATCACCAGACAACTGTTAAATATTTTACAAGCTATTAAGTGTCAGTCAGTGGGATGAAACAGTAATGGGTGCATTTAAAGGACAGTCTAGAATTTGACTCTGCATCACCAACAACCAGTTAATAGAAGTCAGACCTGGACTGTGACAGAAACTTGATTTATTTGACACATTTTCATTCATAATTAACTTTCCCATAACAAATAAATGGATGAGATGTGGCCTTAAAAAAGTTAAAATATTACATTACAAGACACTATGCTTATAAATGATGTTAGTTTGACTCATATTTATGGAGGCAGTTTGACTGATCTTTTAATAATATGAATGTTCTATATAATATAATACCAAGTTTGCTGTGGATATGAAAACATTAAGAAAAAAACAGGAAGCTGCAAAAATGCCAATAATGTGAAATGTGAGTGTAAACTATTGAAAAACATTGTGAATAGACATGGGACGATAACCGGTTTCAAGGTATACCGCGGTTTTAAAAAGTCAAGGTATCAAAACCGCAAAAAAA
>JBBMFX010000122.1:1689682-1707689 GCA_037832545.1 Rhabdalestes septentrionalis | reverse complement strand
TCTCTCTCTCTCTCTCTCTCTCTCTCTCTCTCTCTCTCTCTCTCTCTCTCTCTCTCTCTCTCTCTCTTTGTGTCTCTTTGCTCTTTGTCTCTGTAGCTATCCGTGGTTTCTCCCCTCAGCATAAGATCAGTAGTTTTGAGGAGGCGAAAGGTCTGGACCGGATTAACGAGCGGATGCCGCCCCGCCGTGACGTGGTGAACAGTGTGGGTCTGTCCATGGGCCGCATGAACATGGCCGAGTCCAATGGCACCGACGACAACAGCAATATCCAGTGACTCCTCTGCTCTTCGTCGCCCTCCTCTTCCTCCTGACCCTCATTTCCACTCTCCCCTTCTCCGTGTTCCCTCTATGGCAATCCCTCTCTCCTTTTCTCCCTCTCTCTTCATCTGCACTGCCGCTCCTTGTCTTTCTCTCCGCAGCAAACAGACAAACAGCTGTGGCGCATAAAGTGGCCCACAAAAAAAAAGATCACTCGGAGAGCCACCTTCACATTCAGCCGCCATTTAAACGGAAGAATGCAAATTTACAGCTAAAGGAGCATGCCCTCGTTCTTTTGGCTCTTTTTTTCGTGTGCATGTCTGTAAGTGTGTATTTTTAAGGCCGAGAGAGAGAGAGTGAGAGAGAAGAGAGAGCGAGATAGTGAGAAAGACGAGTGTGTGTGGGTTGCATAATGACATATTAACTGCAAACTGATGATAGGATGGTGGTGTGATTTTCTCTTTGATGAATAGGACTGTTGTGTGTGCCTAGTATGTGTGTGTGTGTGTGTGTGTGTGTGTGTGTGTGTGTGTTTGTGTGCCTGGGTGGGTGGGTGGCTTGAATGAGTTGTGTAATTACTTGGTAAGGAAGTAGGTTTTATCACAGAAGGACTAGTCCTCTTTCTTTCTTCTGCCGCCGCAGTTCACTCTGAATATAAAGCCTCTGCTGTCCATTTACTGTCAGAGGAGTATGTGTGTGTGTGTGTGTGCATATGATTGTGTATGCATGTATGAGTGTGTATGTGTGTGTGTATATATATATATAAATATATATAACTTATAAGCATTTACTTTCACAATCTCTAGCTCTTCTACCATGTTTTGCTACTAGTATTAAACAGATTAGTCTCAAGTACTATTCACTTAATATGGGGAGTTCGGCAACAAAGAGGACTTTTCGGATGTATTCGCAATGCATTCTTACGAGTTTTTCCCCTCCTCATGATTAGAAACAGCCCCCCTAAGTCCACGTTCGGCCGTTCGCTCTCCTGCGATGTGCTCTGCTGTCGTTCCATTTTTCTTGCTGGGACTTTGCTGCGGCCTCTTCACTTTAGGACTCTCAGTACCGCCCACTGGACTTTCGACAGTCTGAGAAAAGACATCCAGCAAATAGCACCTGTTCATTTCACCCGCAATCGTAAAAAGACCCGACCGGGGGGGTCGAAGAGAGTCTGCTCCAGTACACCGTTTTTGTGGAAGTTTTCACGTGGTGACGTTTCTCTGTGGAAATGTACTGCAAGGTCTCAATCGGGTCCTGTCCGCCTTAAAAGACTGACTCCAGATCTGGCTACTCGCGGCGACATCGGGATCCTGATTTTGTACATAAACCGTAAATATTTTTAAGGGATGATCATCGTTATTTATTTTTTTGCGTCATAGTTTTTTAAAATTATTATTATTAATATTATTTATTTGAGTTTGCAATCATTTATTTGTTTCTCGAATTATTTATTCCTTAGTTTGTCGTCAGCTTGTTTACTGTCGCGCTGTACATTTCAATTGAAACTCCTGTAAGGTTACTATTATTACGATTTACTTTTTCTTTTTTTTTTCTTCTTTTTTTTTTGCTCTCTCTCTCTCTCTCTCTGTTGATGTACAGAAGTC
Source organism: Rhabdalestes septentrionalis (assembly GCA_037832545.1). Lineage (NCBI taxonomy): Eukaryota > Metazoa > Chordata > Actinopteri > Characiformes > Alestidae > Rhabdalestes > Rhabdalestes septentrionalis. Next base: position 1,705,827 of record JBBMFX010000122.1, on the reverse strand, counting down.
GTTCAATTGTGTGAATGATCATATACTTGTTCAAAAAGCCATTCCGGGCTGATAAAAGCATGACTGCATGGGTAACTGAAAATGTAAAGCAAATACAGGCACAACTTACCGTGTCGTCACATTTTTAAGGAGAAGTATATTCCGATCATCATTATTCTTGACAATATTCTTCTTATTTACTATGAGCTTTCTGCTGGTTTCTTCCACTTTTACCTGATCCTCGTTTGGTCGCTCATTGTGGTTTACTTTTAATGAGAAACTGAAGCGTTTCATGAGTTATTTGTGATTCTATCTCTCGTATTTTTCTCTGGAACTGAGTTTTGGCATTATGACTTCCTGACCTAAAGACAGTGTAAGCATGCCCCATGGGACAAATCTCTTTTTTTACTCTTGAATAAAATATGCATGAACCTTTCGCCATTTCTGCAGTCATTTGAGTTGCCATTAAATGTGCTCACACATACACTAACAGGCAAAAGTTCTTTATTTGCATGCTATTTACACTCAATATTCTTTGTTAACAAATACATTTACAGTATATTCACCATTTGAGTACATTTATTGGCCAGAAAATTCACTGTTGACCTGTACATAATTATAATGTGGAGCATGAGGTATTTAACTAGCTATTACATGTCAGTTCATTGGATGAATCAGTAACGAGGTTCAAGTTAATGGACAGTCTAGAATTTGACTGTGCATCACCACTCAACCAGTTAATAGAAGTCAGACCTGCACTGCTACATATTCTTTCATCTTATGAAGAACACTGGTTTTATTTGACATATTTTCATTTTGAAAGTGGTTCACTCAACACCGATGCTAAACAAGAATAAAAATCTACAGTTTAATGAAATTAATGAATAAGTGGTAAAAAGCTGTGGTGTGCAAAAACCTTTGACCGGTAGTGTAGATAAACACACAAATGCTGGTTTTATTGTCTCAGTGGTGGGTTCCACTGACTGGTGTGTACCTCAGTGCTGTAATGACCACGCCTAACCTTCAGTGTAACCAGTGACCTTTCGTTTGGTTTTTGAAATAAAATGTCCCCACAATGCCAGAATCCTTCTTATTTTCCATCATTTGACCCCCACAAAGAGAGAAAAACAAAGTGCACACACACACATACACACTAAAGATTAGTCTTTGAAAAATATAGTTGTTCCAGAAGAAGAATCATCTTAGTTCACTGAAGAACCATGTGTATAAACAAGATGTGCGTTTAAAAGTATGAAGATTTTATTACAATTTTATCGAAAACCCTTGCCTCTTGTTTAGAGGGTTGTCTGGCTCATATTATTTCACATGGCTTTCTAAAAGTCCACCATTTTTTTTCTAACATACACCGCCTACTAAATACTCTTTATACCCTGTCCCCTACCAACACCCCCGAAATTTCACAAGATGCTGAAAAGGCTTTCGACAGATTGGACTGGAAATACTTCTTTTTAACCCTGTCAAAGTTTGGTATCGGGCCAATATTCATTAGCTGGCTTAGACTGCTATAGATAAACCCTAAGGCATGCATCATCACAAATAAGAATAAATCACAGTATTTTTCTTTGTCAAAAGGGGCATGGCAGGGATGCCCTCTGAGCACCCTTTTACTTATCTTGGTATTTGAAACATTATCTTTAATATTAAAAGCCACATCTTCATTTCAGGCCATATTGTCAGGTCGTGCCTCTTTTTCCCCAGACAAGGAAACCATGGTCTTTCTTTTTCTTTTCTTTATTTTCAATGAATGCAAAACAAAAAGCTTGAGGGCCAAACAAAGAACCAATCACAAAAGCACTTCTATCTTCACGGTGGACCAACACCTACTGTTGGTCCTTAACCCCTCTAAATATCTAAACCCCACAGCAAGTACCCAATCCCAGCACAGTCCCAATTTCCGCTGATCACACCAGCAGCTGCTTCTTCTAATTCTCTAATTAAAAGTGGGTGTGATCAGGGGCTAAACTAAGTTTGCAGGAACTAAGGGTGACCCCTCATGGTCACCCAACGTTACACATATATAGGGAGGTGACGGAACACAAGGTCTCACTGTATGCAGAAGATCTTCTTCTTTATGTTTCCGACCCTCAACTGTCTATGAAATATGTTCTTCGACTCCTAAAAGCTTTTGGCAGTTTTTCTGGTTACAAAGTAAATTTTTCAAAAAGTGAATGTTTGCATGTAAATCCCACCCTACAATTCAGTACAACCAGAACAAGCCTTAAATACATGGGGATTAGAATAAATTGGGTGATTTAAAACCTTTATGAGGAGAACTTCTGACCTCTCCTTAACAAATTAAATCAGACCTGCAATGATGGGGGTTCTATATCTGACCCTAGCTGGCAGAATGAATTGGGTTCTTCCAAGATTTTTACATTTATTTCATGTAAAAACCATTTTTCACATGGGTGAACAAGCACATTTCCAGCTTTAAATGGAATAGGACGACACCAAAGATGATAAAAAATAACCTCAGAGGCTGAAGGCAAAAAAAGATCTGTGTTACATAACCTGTAGTATTACTATTGGACAGCCAAATCGCTCTCTGGCTGCAAAAACCGAATACAGATTTGTGTATCTTAGGGTGCTTTCATATATGTGGTTCAATTCATTTGGTCCGGACCAAGGGCAACAAATGATACATTGTAGAATTTTTCTGCCGTTTTGAGTCCTTTTCACACCACACTTGAGTACTCTGGACTGGACCAGTTTAAATGTATTTCCTAAACTGCTTTTCGATTGGTCAGAATTAACGGGCTGGTATCCCACACTTGGATACTGCTGGCAGAGTTTCTTTGCCTTAACCCTGCGCTGTTCTGCTGATCTATTTAACCCCCTTCCCCTGAGCTGTTTGCTAAATAAGAAAAATATTGCTGTGTCCTTAATTTGAAGGTTGGGACCTAAAATGGCCATCGGACCAAATTTGGATGAGGCTCCGCACCTCCTCTCAGCTGCAGGTTTGTCCGCGAGCTCCATGGGGCTATGTTGCTAAAGCGCTAACTGTAAACAAAAAACGTCTCCTCACCCCATAATGCACAGCACAGCTGATTACAGCAGCTGGATTAGTGCAAGAAGGCACTGTACTTTGTGCAGGTGGGTCTGTTCTAGCGCGGATCATGTTCTCACCAGGGGAAGCGTACCGAGACCACCTCTTCAAGGAGACCACCGCTTCAAGGAGACCTCCACTTCAAGGAGACCACCTCTTCAAGGAGGTCTCGCAACATTTTTTTGGTGCGAACTAGGGTGTGATTGGGTCATTCACACCTGCCCAAACGAACCGCACAATAACTGGGAAAACGAGGCATGTGTGAAAGCACCCTTAGCGGACAAATCATGCACTTCTGGCTCTCTACAGACACTGATTACTTCAAGTTTACCAATTAAATACTCTCAGTGTTCCACAAACCCAGTAGTACATTCCACAGTGAAAATCTGGATTCAACTAAACCAACCCTTAAACTATCACAAATTCTTCTTAGAAGCAGCCCTATTCTTTATAACCACCTTTTTCTTTCTGGGCAAATTAGACTCCGCTTTTTTACAGTGGCACAGGAAGGGAATAACTGAATTTAATCAGCATTATCAAAATGGTGTGTTCTCAAGCTTTATGGCTCTACATCAAAATATAATTAACTACAATCCGACCTATTCAGATATTTCCAATCCTGGCAATTTGCCCTTACTTATAGTTCTTCCCTCCCCAAAAGACTAGAAAGCCACTCTACTGGACAGTCTATTTGAAGAACCAGTACAGTTAAAGGGTCACATATCACACATATACTCAGTCTTACTGTCAGTAAATGTGTACGATAAAAGCCAATTGGGAAAAGGAGCTAGAAGGTGAAATTCAAGAAGAAACATGGACTGCAGCAACATATAGCCTCCTGAGGTGTCTTACAGTTTTGTTTTTTGTGTTATTTTCTATCTATTTCGGCCTAAAAACACCTTAAAATTTTAGTTCATTCTATATGTATTTGATTTTATTTTCCCACTCTAGGGGAAAACAGAGCAATTTCTGTGTGAAAATAGAACTGAATTTAGAAAATGATCTTAACCCAATAACACATTCAGTTAGAACAATACAATAAAATTCAGTATCACTCTTCTGTTTCTTGTTGCTTGCAAGGAAAACAAAACATGAATTTTAGTTCAACAGTGAATTATAAGTTCTAGAACATCCTCTGGAGAGTTTAGGTGTGATAGTCCTGTAGGTATGTTTTCTCTTAGGTTATGAAGAGGAACCTAAAATCATTTGTTGCACCTCATGTATGTCTTGCCATTGCAGTCTTTAATCCCAGCATGCAAACCCATCACATGAATTGGCGGACCTAACCCACATGTTAGATCTTAGTGGAGGCTCACAATACATACTTAGAACCATGTGCAGAGGTGGCTATTTTTAGAATCCCTGAAGTAACCAGCTCCTTCACTCAAAAGCAATTTAATGTTATTGCATTTGCAACTCTCATAGCATGCAGAGTTTTTCTATTATAGTGAAAGTCCAAAAAAACTCCAAATGCGGCCCAATGGCTTCAAGGTTTAATACATTTTGTTAACTTGGAAAAAATAAATGATAGAATTAGGGGCTCTCATGAATTCTTTTTCAGGACCTATGTGGTACAATATCTTGAATATGAGGCGACTCCCCACTTCCTAAATGTTAAACACCATACACAGGTTGGATGGTGGGAATGGCAGGGTTGGGTCTGCTAGCTGTTATATATATAAAAAAGGTTTTGCATTGTTATGTTTTCCCTGTTTGTTGAAATCTTGCAATAAAAATATGAAACAAAAAAGGATAAAGAACCTTATTTGTAATGGTCTCCATCAGTTGAACTATATATTGTTTTGAGGATCTATTAAATTAAAGGGCTCCTCACATTTACAAACATCTATCAGTTGGTTTTTTGGGGCAACAAAAATAGTTCTTCTGTGGCACAAAGCAGAGAACTGTAGTATCCATACCATTATGTACGTGTGTGTATGTGTGTGTGTGTGTGTGTGTGTCGATTTTTTCAAGTCTACTAATCCATCAGGAAAGTTGAAGTCGTGTTGACTAGTCACACATACACACAGGTTCTGCAGGTCTCTGTGTTGATTGTGTGTTTAGAGTGAAGGATATTCACACGTGTGATGTGTGTCTCTGTTCTCTGCTGCCGTCTCTCTCGTTTTGTTGTGGTCTCCTGTTTACATTCCACTCTATGTGCAAACGGCACCGCCCCTTTTATGAAAGTACAATAGTAATTGATCAGCATCAGCCAATTGTAGGCAGAGACTTTATTACGTCCACAATCAAGGGCTGAGCGGGAGAGAGAAAAAAACTACTAATCGATTTGTCTCAGCCGCCGCCGACTAGTGCCACTATAGTCGACTAGTCGACTTTTGTGTTAATGCCCTAATGCACTAATATATGATATATATATCGCAAACCAATTTTCTGAGCTAGATCACATTGTAGTTACTGAATGATCAGCCTTAGGATGGAATACATCTGGTAGTTTACAAGGTTAAACCTTCTCACGGTTATTTTCTGAGACATCTTAGAGCAGATATAGACACATGACAGCCCACATCAATGAAATTCTGTGTAATTGTGCCAAGTTATTGTTGTTTGGCAACCACAACCTTCTCTAAATGAAACATATTACTTTGTAGCATCAGGCCGATTATGGGATTTATTGAAGTGCTCAGACTTATGACATTGTTAGTCATCGGTCTGGCCACCTGAGTGTCTTCTGTGTCCCCAGAGTGGCACAACTGTGTGTTTCAGGTTGCAGGACGAGTGACTGGCCAACAGGTTTGTGATGTCACAAAGGATTTACAGAATTGTAGAAAGTGTTGCTTGGCAAACACAACCTACTTTTAATAAACCATATTACTTTGTAAAGCAAAGCGGCCTCTTATAGTCATGTTCAAACAGCACAGCAAACAATGTGAATCTGTTTGTGTTACCCTTTCACCACATGAAGAAGGAGGCTGCCACCAATGAGGGGCACCTGTGGGGCAGTGTGGGGGGACCGTACCTTACTCAGGGGATACTCAATGATGACACTAGCAGTTAGGATTCGAGCGCTGCAATCAGAAGGTTGTAGGTTCAAATCCCAACTGCTAGTGTCATCACCGAGGATCCCTTGAGCAAGGGATTTGAGCCCACAACCTTCTGACCACAGGGACAACTCGGCCACCAGCTGTTTGTGAGCATCAGTGCTATGTATTGAATGCCGGTGTATTTTGACATACTGTATTTTGTTACAGTGGTTGTTGCAGTCATTTTACTCCAGTTGAAGGTAAACACAGCCTTAACTAGTGATGAATAACATAACTAGTTTTTTTTGCTGCAGTGTGTTTGAATTTATGTTGTATTTTTATTGTATTAATGTAAACAGCTCACAGTTTGTTTTCACTTCTTGCCTAAATCCATCTCCTCGGTCAATAAAGTTGAGTCAACATGGCTACAAAATGGAAGATGTTCCTCAGGCCAGGACCAATGTTCTACACAAATTAAGCACTGGTACCCACCCTGAGCAAATACATTGCAGTGTGGTGACGAGAGGCACAGGAGTACAGGGAGAACAGAATAGATTTACAGTTATTATCCCCTCCCACGCATACAGACTGGTCAGTCCCACTCTGATAAACACTCCTACAGAGAAAGCCTGTGTGTGTGTCTGAAGATCTGACCATCTGATCTCCTCCAAACACACTCCGACAGCTTAGAGGAACACAAGGGTGTGTGAACGAGACACAAGGAAAAGAAAAGAGAGAAGATACAGTACTGTAAATGAGTAGATCATTTATTTATATGAAGGATTGGGCATGGGACTGATGAAAGAACTTCCATTTCAACAGAGCTCTGTTAACAGATAATAAAATACAAGGATACAAAAGATCAAGAGGAATATTTCAGAGCGATTGTTCCATGTCATTTCCTTCCCTGCGCTCCATTATATAAATGCCATTAGTCCTAATTTATTCATTATATGATCATTTGCCAACACCAATACGCTTTAAAACTGAACCGACCATTTTTGCTATTGTGCTTTATAAACTGATGTATGTAAATGAGCACTATCCTGATTGGCAGCCCCTGCGTTTTCACTCCTTTGGCTAAACTGCCGTAGGCTACACGGGTGGGTGTATGTAAATCCATAGGGTTGCATGACGTTCGGGCCATTTTTGCATTTTTATTTCCATTTTTGTACCAGAGAGTGAAACCTAAACAGCGCTGAGGTGCTGCAGTAAAACACTTTTACTTAAAACATAAGGATACACACCAGGATATGGACTCTTTAACACTTTTAAAGCAATAAAACACGAAAAGCTTCAAAATCAAGGCAGAAATGTAATTAATTTAAGAAAAAAACATTGCTCAAATCCATCCAATTATATACAAGTGTGAAATTGAATGTAAAGGTGGGATTTTATACTGGGTTTCACTTCTTCTTCACTAACAGGGTACTGCATGATGAATCACGCTGACTGTAAGTAGAAATGAAATGCAGGTTGGTAGCTGATTCAGAATTTTTCAGTGGGGAAAAAAATGCATCCCAAGATGCGGGAAAAGAGTGTGTGTGTTTATTTCATCATGTCTAGTCAAGACAGTTCTTCAATGACAAAGTTTCAAATGGTCCAATAAGGGATTTCCCTTCTTGGAGAAGTGATGCCATCCACCAAGTTTAAAATGTGTTTTGTTGCATGTTACAAATGTGATACATATGAGATTTCCCTCCTGTGTGTGGTACTGGATGAGTGGTTGTTGTTAATAAAGCCTCTGATCATCTTTGATTGTATTGACTGAGTGTTTTTGATGTTGTGGAGGGGTTCTAGATTTACTTGCTCTGAGATCAGAAACACATTGTTAGTCATAAGTGTGGGCGCTTCAGTGTCTTCTAAGTCTTCAGTAAGCTTTGTTTCAGAGTCCAGGCTGATTACGTGATAAAGACAATGGACTTATGTGCCACAAGACACACTTTCCCGGATTATTAAAAGGTCACGTCATGCTGACTGATGGCAAGAGCTCAGTTATTTAGAATTTTGAAAGGGTGTGTCACCTCATACAAATGAAAGTGAAACTGAAAGTTCCCCTATGCAAATGATGGTAAAAGTGTGTGTGTGTGTGAGTTGGGGGGGTGGGGTTGAAGAGGGAGTGGAGAGAGGGAACAATGCAGGCAGAAACAGTGCAAGAGACAAAGAAAGAGAAAGAGAGGAAGGAGAGGTGAGAAAGGGGAGACAAGAAACAACACATAGGCAGTAAGCGAAAGAAAAAAGCGACCTGGTGTCATCTGGAGCTCTTTGATCGTAAAGAGCCTGAACTATCAACCATTCAGCTCTGATCAGGGTGAGTGACTATCATCTTTTACTTCTCTACTTCCACTATCCCATTAATATTTAATGTCATTTAACATCTTGACTGCATGCACCCACTAAAAGCACTAGTTCTAAAGGAAAGCTGTAATAGCACATTCATGTTTTTTGGTCTTACAAGATTTAACCATGTGTATGTGTCCGGTTGGTTTTATTCTTGCATACTTCCCTACAAGATTCTTACCACAAAAAAAACTATAGGTACCCTCTGTAATAAATGGGATCACATAGTTTTATACACAAGTTTGGTCCCCTTGTCGAACTAGACACATTTAGTTGATTTTCTCAATGAAAAGAAGTTAAATATGACAGACTTCCCTTTCAGTCAATCCACAAACCTCTATGAGGAAAATTTGGTAGCGGCAGGAGGCAGGGAGGTTTAAGTCCAAACTGGTTTTATTAATCAGACAGAACAAGCAGAGCACAATAGAAAACAGACACATAATATTGAGCCTGAAGGAAAAGTTGTGGCTTAATGCTAATTTCTCATGTTAAGCAAGCGTATAAGTACAATAGAAATAAAGCAAGACAAGACAAAGACGACAGTATACAACAATAACCTCAGATCAGAAAAGTAAAGAAGCAAGACTGCAAATTCAAAGACTAACAAAGAACTAAAGCTTGATCAGACAAATGTGGAACATCTTAAGAAAGAAACTGAACATGTGGACTTGAATCATGAAAAGAAACAACAAATACCTGAAACAAGAAAGCCATGTAGACACAAACCCCAACAGACAAGTGAAACTAGGGAGGAGACTAGGAACAGGCAAGAGGGTGGAGCTACAGAATGAACTAATACATGGAATGAGCCTGGGGCAAAGATAGGAAACATACAAAACCTGGAAAGAAAACAAACAGAAAGGGAAAACTGAGGATGAAAGAACAGAGAAAGGGTGGAAAGAAATTATGATGCAGGTAAGATCAACAGAAGCGGGATCTCACTGCGAGAGTCAGCTTTTAAATATATAAACTGTAAGCATTTTGTGGTTAGACACCATAACAAGGCAATGATCCAAAAATTAACTGGAATTAGTCAAAAAAACAGAGATTCAGGTTTAAATTGGGTTTCGCCATCTCCTTATTACTGAAAATCCGCGATTAGAACTTTGCCTGCAAGACGACCTGTTAATATTTCTGAACTAAAAGTGTTCTATAATAGAAACTGGGAAAAAAAACGTGCATAAAGAAGTGAAACACTTCATTTGACCAGATAGATTGGAGGTTCTAAAATGTTCACATATGATGGAGCACTTTTTTGTGTTTATATACATATATATATATATAACGTGTTAATACACAGTTAACGCATTACGTCATCTTCTCGTTCAAAGTTTCGGGTACACAGACAAATGGCAAATAAATAATGCCTTGTGAATGTTTTTAGCCGATTCTGACTCTGAAGGGGAAAATTTGCCATTTGGAAAAGACGCTCGCGCGTCTCCCGGTTCAACTCTGGAGCGCAGCTGCACGGCCATGCAAGGAGAGAAAGAACACGAAGCACAAACACACGTTTATTTCAACACTTTGCCAATAGGGAAAGTGTGTGAGAGCTGTGAACCTGCTCGTAGTGTCTGTAGGAGAGCTGTTGGTGGAGCTAGAGGCAGCAGGAGAGGGAACATTGGGCTGGAATTATCCAGACCTCCAGAGGGACGGAGTCTCAGCGCTGTGTCCGGAGTGTGTGTGTGAGAGAGCTGGGAGACGTAGTTTATCAAAACTTACAACTATCATATACTGTAACCTAATTCATATTTTTGGTTCAGTCAGTATTAAAAATGCCATGACCAAATTATAGGATTGTATTCAATAATAAATGGTTTAAAAAAATCTGCTTCTTGTAAGTCTGTATGTATGTGCGATTAAATGCGAGTAATTAGATTATTTAATTGCCACACCATGTAATTAATTAGATACAAAATTGTAATAGAAAAGAAAAATTTAAATACAGAAACATATCAGGTGTCATGTTTCCCACGGGGAAGGAGGATGAGGATGCAGGAGTAACACAAACAGAAGTTTTGTTTTAATGAGAACACAAAAAGCACTGATCAGTAATAGTTATTTAAACAACCAAAAAGATTTTTTGACCCTCATGATTAGGCCGATGCTCAGATAAGGCCACAAATACGTCGTGACCCGGCAGGGTTTATAAAGCACTTTTAAAACAACAACAAGCCTGACCAAAGTGCTGTACAATACAGGCAAACATAAAAACACATAGGCCAGCAAATTAAATAAACAAATATAATTAAGTATAAAATAAAATACATATTAAAATCTAAAATATATAAAAATCTATGAGAGTAATAAAATACAATAATAAAATATAAAAATATATGCAAACAGAATAAGACAAGTACAAAAATCACATAAGTCACCACCTCACACTGGGTCGAAAGCCAGGGAGTAAAAGTGTGTTTTTAAACAAGATTTGAACTCTGCTAGTGAAAGGGCCTGTCTAACATGGCTCGGCAGGTTATTCCATAGTCGTGGAGCTGCGACTGCAAAAGCTCTATCACCTCTGAGTTTGTTTATGGCCTCTGGTCTGCAGACCTGAGAGAACGGGTGCCAGAGTTCAGACAAATACCCTGAGGTCGAGTCATTCATAGATTTAAAAACAAAGAAATTTAATTTAAAACAGATTCTAAGATAAACTGGAAGCCAGTGAAGCGAAGCAAATGTTGGGGTAATGTGCTCTTGCCTGCTTATACCAGTCAGAAACCGAGCTGTGGCATTTTGCACCAATTAAAGGCGGGCCATGGAGGCCTGGCTGATTCTGAAGATCAGTGAATTACAATAATCCAGGTGAGTAGTAATGAAAGCGTGGATCACTCTTTCGAGTCTGCATTTTGAAAGAACAGGCTTAAATGTTGACAGCCGCCTCAACTGGAAAGAGCAGGACTTTACAACAACATTTACCTGCCAATTTTAGAGTAGGGTCCATTCTAACACCTAGGTTTAAAATCATGGGAGGCCTGCTACCACCATTGGGTCTAAGCAACATGACTTCAGTCTTTTTCTCATTGGAAAAAAACATTTAATGCCATCCATCCAGCGATCAAGCAGAGGCTGGACAGAACACACCCCACTGTGCTTTAGAGGAAGATAAACCTGGCAGTCATCTGCAAAACACTGAAAGAAAATATTATGTTTCCGGAAGATAGCTCCAAGAGGCAGCAAGTACAGGAAAATTAAACGGGACTAAGAATGGAGCCCTGTGGTACCCCCCAAGGAAGTGCCGCCGAGATGGAAGTAAAATCAGCAACAGAAACCCAAAAACGTCTTTCTGAAAGATAAGAACTAAACCATTGGAGAGCTGAACCTGTAATGCCCACCAATTGCTTCCAACCTAGAAACAAGGATCTCATGGTCTATCGTGTCAAAAGCAGCTATTAAATCCAAAAGCACAAGTAGTACAGAATCACTATTTTCATAGTCATTTGCTAAAAGAATGTCATTGAAAAATGTTCACAGTGAAGATTCTGTGTTGTGGTGAGTTTTACACTCGGTCTGGAACAATTCTAAAATTGTGTGTTCATTCAGAAAAGGTTTCAGTTGGACATCAACAATCTTTTCTAGGAGTTTTGCCAGAAAAGGTAGCTTTTCTACAAAAAGAAGTGCAGAAATTAATCGCACGCCTCCACAGGACACGTGCTAAGGCCGATGCTCTTCTTCCTGCTTCCTAAAGAAGAACACTCCCAGATAAGGCCATGAAGACGTCGTGACCCGGTAGGGCAGTGTCTGATAAAACTAGACACCTGAGTCCTGCTGAAATCGCCATGAAACACTATGTACTAACCCTACCTTACATCACCCCTGAAAATACACCAAACTCCTTTCATTTGAATTAAGGGGCCTTAAATTGAACTTAAATGTGGATTTAAGGCACGTGTGTGAAGCCCCTTCATCTTAAACATAAGGGATTCATTCAGCAGGTAAATTTGTATCTTGGTCAATGGCAGAGATTTTGCAGGCACGCATCCCCCTACCCCAACCACCCCACCCCACCCCACCCAAGACGTAGACTGATGCAAAAAAAACTAAAACAAAAAACAATTTATTTAAATTTTTTCCATTATGGGAGACTCAGCAAATGAATACAAGTTGTGCAATACCGCTTGCAGTCAAATGACAAATTTCAAACTTGCAGGAGTAGTGCAAAACAAAAGGCATCCCCAACAATTTGGACTTTTTGTGAAATTTTAAGAAATTTTGTGTAAATTGGCTGTTTCTCTTCCTGAACTGTATTATTTGTGTGGAATGTGCAGACAGAGTTGCTAATGGGAGAGGAGAGTGAGGTGCCTCGACCCAGGGGATGGACCCCGGCAGCGTGTGCGGCGGTGCTGGTGCTCCTGGCATTGGTGTTGGTGTCCCTGCTGGAATCTACCCTCATCCAGGAAGTGTCTGGACTCTGCATGTTGTCCCTGAGCCTCGGGGCTGTACTGCACTACCTGTGCCTGCTTGCAGAGGAGTGTCTGTTTCATAAACACCAGAGGTGAGGTGAACTGCGTAGACTACACACACTCCATCTTAGTTCTTAAATCCAATCCAATGCCATCTTTATCACTCTATCAATAAAACCTTGTTGTTTAGTTCTACATTGTGTGTGTGTATGTGTGGGCATCATGGGTGTCTGAGGTGGACGTGTCCCTTCATATTTCATAATTTTTCATTTGTACACCCCCACCCCCACCCCCCACCCACAATTAACATAAAGTTTTAGATCTTGGTTGATGAACAGTTTTTTGCAATATTTGCTCCCTCCGCAGACACAATGGGTGTAAGAAAGTGCTTTACAAAAACCGGGAAATATGTTTAAAAACAGGCTGATGAATATATGGACAAGAATGAGTCCTTGAATTGTTGAATGTCTCTAAAATAGTAAACAAGTCACTTTGTACATTAAATTAGGTGTTTAACAACCTGTTACACATGCACCAGAATGCAGGAAATGGCATCTAATTCATTAAAACCCTCCGGGGGGAAGACCCCAAGACCACATTCAGTGTCCCCCCAAAGTCTGTGGGTGTGTATGTGTGTCTCTGTGTCTGCATGTGTGACTGTCTGTGTGTCTGTGTATATGTGTGTATGTGTGTTTGTATATGTGTCTCTGTGTGTGTACATGTGTGCCTCTCTCTGTCTCTGTGTGTCTCTGTGTGTCTGTGAGTGTGTCCCCACATGTGTATGTGTGTGTGTGTGTGTGTGTGTGTATGTGTGTGTGTGTGTGTGTGTGTGTGTAGGTGTGTGTGTGTGTGTGTGTGTGTGTGTGTGTGTGTTTGAAACCTGTCTAGTCTTGTACGAATGCACATTCTTCTACAGTTAGACAGAAAATGAGTGCAGTGCAGGGTGGAGAGGAAGAACCAGAACAACAGACATACTAATCGTATTACGGTGCACAACGGCGCCACAGCTGGAGGAATTCAGACCACAATCAAGGAAACCTTTGAGCCATGAAATGGGATGCACAGAAACTGGTGGGATGGTGGGCCTACTGGTGATAAAGATTTAAATCAGAACCCCACAGTGCACACAACCAGTGAAACAGCAAGAATCCAAATGAGATATAAGAACGGTTCTGGGACGCATGGTTGCTGATTCTTGATCTTAGTCTGTTGATTTTATTCATACACAGACAGGGATATGCATGGACTTTGGTAGGGGAAGAGGCTGAGGATATTTTGAGGGGACACTTCTGGAAGAGTTCATGAGATTATTTTTTTCAGTGTTTGAAACAACCCTCAGCCAAATTTCCTCTAATAAAGTCACTTTTTAGTAATCTCAAGTCATTTTTTTGAGCTCTGAACAGACTTAATCCTAATAAATACCATTACAGTGAAAATGTAGTAATAATAATAATAAGAGCTACAACAAAACAAGACAATTAAATTCAGTTTCATTTGAATTGAGCTTTACAGAGTCCAGATCCTAATCCCCAGTTGAGCGAGCCAAGGGTGACAAAGGAGAGGAAAAACTCCATAACCTGGAGGAAGGAACTTCGGGAGAAACCAAAACTGTATGGTTTTGTTTTTTGTCTGAAGAATTCCCCTAGGTTTCTTCTGAAGTTTCTTCCTCCAGGTTAGGTTGAGAGTCTCTAGTTCGCAACAACAGGAACATTGATCTCCACTGTGGGTTTAAATATCAGTTGCCCTTGGCTGGGGGAGGAGCATGTGGGAAGCTGAAAGCAGCCAAACCGGTCCAGGACACTTGGGCAAGGGTCCTAGCGATTGCAGATCCGGTATGAGGTGGTGACCTGGGGTCCCAGTGGTGACCAGTCGGGCTGGTAGTTAGTTCTGCTTAAGTTTACAGGGTAGGATTTATAACAGTAAGGAGGGCAATTTGAGACTCCGGCATACTAATGGATATGAGGACCGATACTCCAGACGGGCATAACTAGCGCTACGACTGTGTTATGCTAGTGTTAACATTTATTCTTCTTATGGTGAAAAGATGAATGCAGGCATATCATTCTCGTTAAATATGAATAGTAGACACTTTAGAAAATATGTGTACCAAATATTTCAGCACTATCTTTTAATAAAGTTACTTTATTTGCTTCCTATTTTACAAGATTGAGCCAGACAGCTCTTTCCAGAGGTGCGGGCAGAATGTAAAGGGGCCTGGTCATGTCTTGATTCACACAAGTCACATGACATTTGTACAATTTAGAGGAGACCACAATTACAGCAACAATCGTTGCCGGTAGGATTAAATGGGTTAACATCCCTGTTTTAATTGTTGCAATTGTAAAACAATGTAAGAGTGTTGTGTAATTTAAAATTTCGTATTTATATGTATTGTTTAACATTTGGAATTTTGAATCAAGTGTGATCAATAGTGTATAAACTGTAGTGACAGAGACACACAAGAGACAAGATACATGTATCGTCACTGCACGAGTTCAATGATTATATATATTGCTGCTAATCAATCTTGTCTCTTGTGTCTTCATATTGCCAAGGCTTGTGGACATTAAAGATTTAGTAACTCTAAGTCGTTTCTCGACAGGAGTCAAGAGAATTTAATGCCTCAGACTTTAGATTCCTTTTTCTCAAACCTCACATACAGTTGGTAAAGTATGTTTACTGGTGACTTTTCATTCACACAGTTACAAATTTGAGTGAAGTTCTGTGATCAAGTATAGTGTGCGTGTGTGTGTGTGTGGACATTATATGTGTGTGTAATTGAAGTATATTCTTCTTTGCCAGGTATGGTGGGCGTATCCAGCTGATTTTTCGGGCCTGCTTCAGCAATGCTACACTGGTTGGAGTGTTCGTGTCTTTTTTTATTCTGCTGCAGGGCGGCATCACTCACACACCAAAGCAATGGGCCATGGTGGTCCTGACCAGCGCACTCTACCTGCTGCTGAAGACCCTCGGAGTGCTGGTAATGACTGCTGTCATAATAGTCTGTTTACAAAGCCCATTTAAAAAAGAAATGTGTGATAGAAGTGCAGATATTTAAACACTGCAATACATTAACACCACAAAAAAAAACATAAAAAAGAAACACTTATGCTTCATGCTGCAGCTTGATGAAATACTCAATCCATGCTCTTGCCACAAACATGTTCTTTCATAGCAACAAGCTTGACAAGATTTTCAGCTTTAAGTTGCACAAGTGCGAACAGTTAGAGTCTGTTCTACATTTTAAATGAGTTCGCTGATTTGCTTTGATTTTCTAGGGTTTTAAAAAATATATTTTTAGTGAGGTGTGTTCACACAATAAATTGAAAATGTCAATGACATATTTCACTATATATACATATATATATATATATCTAT
>JBBMFX010000122.1:1668030-1689582 GCA_037832545.1 Rhabdalestes septentrionalis | reverse complement strand
GTTACATGTCAAGGTCATGTATTGGTGTGAGATACTTGTATGCAGTGGCGCAGACAGAAATCTTGGGCCCCATGAAAGATTAGAGTTTTGGGCAACATTATTATTATTAAAATAATATTTCTAGCCCCTGACAGGGCCCCATGTCAGTGCTAGGCCCCTAGAATCGCTCTAACCTTTCCCCCCCTGGCGGTGCCCATGATCACACCGGATGATCCCAAACACCTTAAGAAGGCAAGAAATTCCACTAATCCACTCTTGACGAAGAACATCTGTTCATTAAATACCATTCTGGGTCGATTCCTCATGAGTCTGATTGAAAAAATGCCAAGATTGAACAAAGATGTCATCAGAACAATAGGTGATGTTTTCAATATTAATCTACAATGTAGCCAATAATAAAAATAACAAAAACAAGAAAAGCGTTAAATGAGAAGGTGTGACTAGTACTGTATATATGTATGGGTTTTACTTTATCTTAGAAATTCATGACATCTAAAATGCAACCTCATAAAAAGCCCTCAAAACTCCCTCACGAGAAGGTGTTACATACATGCTGCTTAGTGCCTCAAACACGTTGGAGAGGTACATGTCATAAGGCAAATTGACCCAAAACAAACTTTTTTCAGATTAGTTGCTGTAATGTTTTTTAATCGCAGATTGAATCGCAGAGGTTTGCGGGTTTGTTGATAAATAAAACGGTTATATTTGCATGTTCTATTCTGAAATGCTTATACTTACAAAAAATTGCAAACCAGAATATGTAAAAAACTACATCAATTAAAAATAATAATAATAAAAATATTTACATACATAGAATTGTTTTTTTTTCTTTTATTTTTTTATATACAGCCTATAGTAGCCTATAGTCTGTTGTTTCAGAAACTATCTGCCGCAATAAACGAAACGCAAGACAGAAATCTGATTGCATGTGTGACAGGCTGATTTAACCTGGCGCTGGTGTTGCGCAATAGCGCCAGAAGTTGCGGGAGGAGCGATCTGACGCAACGCCCCGCAGTGAGTGAGTATAAAGGCTGCGGAAAGGACCCAGCTTCGGAGACTCTGACTCTGGAGGAAGTTTGATGGAATCCGTACGGGCCGCGTTACAGGAGGAGATCTCGGAGGAGCTCGGGAAAATATCATGGTTTATAGCCAGGCTCTGCTGCTCGGAACCGGCCTGACCCTCGGGGCCGAGGAGGAACACCTGCCACACCTGCTGAGGAAGATCTTCAGACTGGAGAAAGACTATAGAGCCGGGGAGACCCTCAGGAAGGCAGACAGCTACTCCAGTAAGAGTCTCTCCCTCTTTCTGTTTTTAGCTTTCATTCAAACAGATTTCTCCCTCTCCTCTCTCTCTCTATTCTCTCTCCTCTCCCTCTTTCTCTTCCCTCACCTCTCTCTATTCTCTCTCCACTCTCCCTTTCTCTTCTCTCTCGGACGTAGGGCATGGGGGCTCCACTCTGAGGAGTTACAGGGGGTCTTTACCTGGGGTCTACAGAAAGTGAAGTCAGCTGCGTGTTAAGTTCATTAAACCGCGACTCAGAGTTGACTTGGCAGAGTCAGCAGAGACTCTGACTTAAAAATCAGCTGATAGTGACGTGACCTGCCTGGCCTACAGTTTCACCAATCGGCTGACAGGGCAGATTTCAGGTTCCTCTTCAGAAATATCAGTACGAAACCAAAACTCCTAAAAATACCCCTCATTTTGACCACAATTTCCCATACAGAAAATCAAAGAAAATTAAGTCGGAACAAGTGCCCCGATTAAGGGAAATTAAGGTTCCTTTTAAATTCACCCCTTAACAAAAGAACCTCCTGAATCAACAACATAAATTTCAGATTAAGGGGTTCCACATTCATGCCTGGGGTGAAATTAAGGGATCGGAGTCACTTAATTCAAACGTGGTGGTTTGGTATATTTGCAGGAGTGAATTAAGGGAGAGTTAAGCACATTTAATTTACATTGTTTCGTAGTGCATTCGGTCTCTGTCAACCTTACATAGGAATGAAAATATGTTACATTCTTTTATATTTTCAAATCACCTAAATGATTTATGTGAATGTTTTCAACATGTTCATATAACTAAAAATGTTTCAGGACCAATTAAATTACCCCTTTTGAACTATTAGGTGTGAGGTTTCTAAAGGTTTATCAAAATGCAAGCTTAACTGATCACTAATACATTCACATGTTATTGCTGTATTTTCAATTTATTCATGATTGATTGTGTTTCCAGGCCTGGCGTCTGAGTGTAGCTGGGATGAAGATGAAGAAGATGCTGCTTTCCTGAAGCGTGACTTGAGCATGCGGATTGAGAAGTGCCTGGTGTCGGCGAAGGCGTCCAGGCTGCGGTGCCGTGACCTGCTCCTCCCCGCCGGGATGACGGGGCGGGTGGCCAGGGATCTGCTCCGGGTGTCCGGGGACGAGCCGTGTGGGCTGCGGGGGGCCCTCATCCATCTGCTGGTGGAGAATAAGAGCGGCGTGCAGAAGCTGGGCAGCGTGACGGCCGAGCACAGCCTGACCCCCACCTTCGAGCTGTCCGTGGTGTTCAGGGAGGATCTGGACGGCTGGCCGCCTCTGAGGCACCTGCTGGGCACCGAGGGAGCCGTGAGACTGCGGCCGGACTACAGGCTGGTGAAGAGAAAACTTTACTCCTCTGCCAGCCCCACCATCATAGACTTTTCCTAGAATTACAGCTCTGTGCAAGTCTTGGGCACCTGCAAAAATCATGAGCAGTGTCAATATTACTAAATAAAACTAATAATGGATACAAATGAAATAATTCCGTAAATAGTGATGGTATATTCAGTATATCAGTGTGTCTCTTGTGGAAGTGCAGTATTGCTTGTAGTTTCATCAGAAACCTGATTTGACTCAGTCAGCCCTTCATTAAATTAAATCAGTTTCACAATCTAAACAATGGTTGGAGGACCCTCACCAGATTATGCAATATTACTACTTTACACACAAAAATCCTGATACTGCTTTCTTGTTTTTTTTACTCTGTTAATTTTACTAGCAGAAAGACACATTAATTATCATTTCTCTAGGTGTCTGAGACTGTTGCACAGTACTATATATATCTATATATTCTGACTGTATAGGTCATAATTCCCCCACCCAGCAGTATTTTCGTTTTCCCTGAGATGAATTTGGTGGGACAGAGCAGGGAGGCTTACAGGAACAATAGCTGTGAACCAATATAGGATTTGTATTTATTGTTTTGAGGTATATTGCCCATTTATTGCTGGGTTCATTTATTAACTGTCCTGTTACTGATGCTGGAGAACATTTCTGAATGTACCTTATGTAGGCCTACACTACTGCAGAGGTTCCAGTTCTGGTCCTGGAGAACCCCAATTTTGCACATTTCGGTGTCTTCCCTATTCCAACACATGGTGTTTTAGAGGAGAAAAGCAAAGAATAGATGTGGGAGCCACTGGGTTTGGGGGGAATGGGATTTGTATTAGTTGTGTGGTCTAAGAACAAATTATGAGCCTTTTTGCACATTGCTGTTAGTTCAGTTGAATATCTGTTCTACTGCTATCGATGGGGAATGTTCATGAATGTACATTATATACACCTGTATTAATGTATTACATTTAGTTTACAGTTTGTGGATGAAAGGTATGTTCATGTTTTTCAGCCAAAGCGTTTTGCACTGTGTAAAGAATTCAGTTTGATCTGTGTACTAATGTTTGTTTAGGAAGACTGTCAAATGCACATCGTATCTTTTAAGCGTTTTTGTTTCCTGTAATTTTTTAAGAGAATGTTTACAAACTTGTGCTAGGGCAGGGATGTGGAACTCCAATCCTGAAGGTTCATGGTCCTGCTCAGAAGCACCTGGTTCTCCTCACCAGTTTATTGTCCGGTTCATTGAATGTGTTTGAGGAGGAGAACCATCAAACTGTGCTGGCCACCGGACTTCTAGGTTCAGAGCTTGACACCTCTGTGCTAGAGTCAAGCTGGACTTGTCTCTAAAAGAATGTTTTGCATTTGTATTTCCTTGATAAATATTAAACAGATTTTTCCCACAATATCCACTGTCTCTTGTATGTCTGAAGTGTTTTCTTTCAACTACTTTAAAGCTTAAAGGAGTGTTCCAGAAGATGGGGAACTGTACATTTGCATAAGGCACCAGTAAGGGATGGGCTCGTCTTTGGTGATCCTAAAGTGTTAGATTTCAAAACCTCTAAAATAGGGTCCCTCAAGAGAATGAGCGATCCAGTGGCACTTCTCACTCCTTTTAACAAGGTGATTGTGCATCTGAATATAAACTATTCACAAACCCTCACTTGAAAAGTCTCCTGGGTATGGAGTCCTTTGTATTGTAATTTCACACCATTCAAATACGTTCTCAATGAGTCAAGTCTGAAACTAAGGGAACATTGTTTACAGGGAACAACCTTAAATCTGTAAAATTGCTCCTGCAAGTTTAGAGCACAATTTCTATTTCATGTTTTAATATATATTGAAAAAACTACATTATTCCTGTTAATTCCAGGAACGTTTTTTGGTGAAGGGCATCTAAAACGTTTGCAACTGCAATTAATCATTAATCATTTACTCTGAAGGACAAACTTTTTATGGTGCTTGGCCTGGAGAGATAATCAACCAGTTCTTCTGTCTGTTTCATCCATATGCTAGAGATGACACAACAGTTGTTTTTTTTAAAGATTTTTATTATCTCACATAAATTAAAACAAGAAAATGATCCTTGACATCTATTTCCGATTCCACCGGTGCTTTTCAAATAAAGAAACAAACTGTTAAAGCTACAGTCAGCATGGTTTATGAATTAAACTTTGCCAGTTCATTTTTTATCCAATCCAGTGTTCAACTGCCATATTTTTTAACCAGGAACAGCAATAGGTAAATTTACACTCAACATTCAATTAAATGCAGGAAAAACTACTGGTTGTAGCTTTAGCAAGAACAGCTCTTTGCCTCTCCAGTGAGAACACAATCTTACACACAAGGACCCAATAAACTCTAACTTCGGTGGGTGTGTCACTGTGTGCATGATTGCTGGAAGCCTCCAGAATGTTCTCACCATTTGTACTGTTCTAAATGTCGGCCCTCATTGAAGCAGTTTGAGGCCCCTCCCTTTTACAATGTTCTAGATTGTTCTTTCACCATTAAGTCTTTTTTAAGCCATTGCCAGCATCATAATGGTGGAGTTGGATGGGTCAGCATGCTCTGACCTTAAAGGCTGATACTCTGGACGGCGAGTCTAATCAATACTACACACCTACCCAGCCTATTAGAACACCTTCACAATACAGGGGACCATGAACCAAGCTTGGACTGAACACAAATTAGGCCTAAGTGTTTATTTTTCTGCAGTCGACACCCTATCCCTTGAGACGACTTCACGCTAAGAAGCATTCAGACGGTTCTTACATGTGGTGATGGGTAGCGGTACATTCCAGCTCAAAGCGTAAATGCTGATTATCATATCAAACACCCCAAAGACTGAGCTTTAAGCTTTAAAATGTGTGTTTTTTTACAGAATAAAGTGTTGGATCAATTTAACCAACACGCTCCATTTGACATCAAAGCATTGGGCTGAGCTGATCTGGTCCACATTAACTGGGAATCCACGGCCACATCTGATTCGGACAAGACAACTTAGATCTTAAAGCCTTGTGCATGTTTCTTTTTCTCTCTCTCGCGCTTCTCTTCATTTCTTCATCTTCATGTCAGCTTCTATGGCGCTGCGGCGCCCCCTGGTTCCTCCATCCTAAAGGAACAAAGAAGTAGGGTTTTTGGATTGGGGGGAGGGGTTAGCTCCTCTGTAGAGAGACAACTGCTCTGTTAGCCCTGACACACCAGACCATGCTAACAACTGGTAAACTACCTGTCTAGAAAAAGAGAAGAGGGTGGGGGAAAACACAAAGCAATAAAAACCAGGCCTATTTATACACAGAATTTGTCTCTCACACTCACACTACAACTTACGATCTAAAAAGTGGGGCCCGACCAATTTAAAATGGTCACACCAATTTGCGTAATAATAAAAAGTAGTTAACATTGGTAGCAACATTGGTAATACTGGCCAATATCATTTTAAATGACTCGAACAGAATTTCAGTCTGATATGATGGTCAGATGTAAGTCAACAAATGACAAGTTCCTAAAATGTAAAAAAACAGAAGAAATTAGCCACGCCTTAAGCTATATACATATAAAAAATGCACTTTTTTTTTTTATCCTAACGCTAAAGGTTAAGTGCGGATACATTTTAAACATTGTTATGTTCAAGTTTATCAATTCAGCAGGCAATTCTCTAAGCAACAATGGTAAAAACTATAAGCTGTGCAGCGTCTGTGAAACATATTCTTTAATTATTGCTATCAGTTCACAGTGGGATAAAAAAAAAGCTGACAGTAAACTTCACGTCTTTATTTGAGATACTGATTAACGCACTGAACATTGATATCAGCCAGTATTATCTGTAAACTGATAATAAAATAATTGGTGCCTACTGTGGACACCCCCATTCAAAAGCTCATCTATTTTGTGCTAATGAGGTAACATGAAGTGCACTTATTTGGAAGAGGACTGTCTCGGTGTTCAGCATGAGTGTATTCATATGCATATGCATCTGTGTTTGAAAGAGAGAGAGCAAGAGAAGAGGACAGGATTCGGGGGGAGGGGGGGGGGCAGAGAGCAAAGCAGTGACCTCCAACCTGGATACTTACAAAGAGAGAGAGAAGGAAAGCAGGAGAGGCCATGGGGAGACTGTCCTGTAGAAGGACAAACAGCAGTGAGAAAGAGAATCCTACACACACACACATACATAAACACACACACACACAGACGGGATTTTTCTACAGAAGCGTTTATAACTACAAAACACAGACATAGAAAGCTGAAGCAGAGTACAGAACATAAAGCCTGTACTGAACAACTAGGCCCTTCGGATTTAGGCGACACATTAACTACAAGCTCAAAACTGCTAATAATGAATGAAATTAGGAAAAATTACCAGTTAGATTTACGATAATGAGATTTCAGGGCAATTAGTGCCCTATAACTTTCATTCATTTTTAGCCGTGTTCACATTTTTGGGTAAAAGCAAGGGAAGTCACTGAACATGAACCAGGCGAGGCATCTCATGTCTATGAGATACACAACACAGCACTGTAAGAAACCTCAACTGTTAGTCCACAGAGGATCTTAGAGACACAGACAAGCTCAGGTAAAGGTGGGATGGGAAAAAGGTGAAACAGAAAGAAAGCCATTGACATGATTTGTATGTTTTGCTTGTGTGTGTGTGTGTGTGTGTGTGTGAGTGTGAGTGTGTGTGTGTGTGTGTGTGTGTGCGCGTGTATATGCATGTTTGTGATTAATCTAATGTTGTGTAAATCTGGGAATGGTAACTGATGCTGAGAGAAGAGGAGGTAAAGCATGACTGCAGTTTTCCACAATTCCACACAGACGTACATGAATAGAGCTGGTTAACAAAGTTAAATATTTTATGAAACCAACTGAACTGCTTCAGAACGATCAAGTATAGGAAATATCCATGTAATTCAGTACTGGGCTGGAATACCTAAGTTCTCAGTCTCACCAGCATGAGAGAGAGAACAAACTTATTTTCCCCAAGTCTACATAAGGTACAGACTGGGGTGTACTTAAATGGGACATATTATGCAAAACTCACTATTTGCATTCTTCTGTATGTCCATTTGTGTCTCTACTGCTCCTCTATACAATCCAAGTGCAGGAAGAAAAAAAAAACAATCTCTTTTCTGCTTTTTGCTGTCAGGAATCATATGCTTCTATGAAACGTTTGGACAGCTTCCCTATTATGGTGCCAGAATAAGAAAATATGCATAGAACTGCCCCTCACCTGTCGAGCCCCACCCAGTAGATTAGTTGAAGATCTGCCATTTTTGTCTGCTGGTTTTATGAGCACGGATAAGACGCTGAGCACTACAGCTACAGACAAAGCAAGTCACCATGAAGAGTTGTGTTCATCTTGCTCTGGGTCTGTATATATAGAGAACATATCAGGCTGGATAGCGCTTCTGTTTACTGCCATAAACAGCTTAATTGCATAAAAGTGCAAAGCCTTTAAACGGCTCGTTTTGAAAGGTATTGTAACTATACACAATAGAGCTGGTGAAATCTCTTTATTTGAGAGAATTTGTGTAAAGAACATCATTAATGTGTTTTGTAGCCCATAGACCTATTATAACTAAAGTGAGTTTAGCATAAAATGTCCCCTTTATTGTCAGTGCTTCTTGATTATGCTACACTCCTTTCCAATATCTACACCCATTTCCAGTTTAATTTAAATCACTTATGGTTTAAAATAATTAGTAACATACCAGACATGGTCTTGTTCAAGAAACGGTAGCAAAGTAAAAAAAAAAAAGAGACATGAACGATATCCAGCCTAAACTTTCTGAGTCTGGCTTCCCAAAAGCTTTGTGGTACTAAGATCATCGTATGAGTAACCTGAAGGAGACCCGTCTTTCATACAGCAGGTACTGTTGTCATTTGAAATTTGTCATACAGTTATTAAATCAAATCTAAATCTAATTTAGTCATTCACAGATTTTTACTTCAAACCAAACTAATAACTGTTTGTGGGAACCCCCATAAATTTGCAGAAACCGCAGATATCCTCCACAAATTTAATTACTATTAATTAAATTAATTTATTCCTATATTTACCTGCTTATACCAGAGAAAACGACAGTGCATACCAAAGAAAACGCATGAATTACAGTACAGGGGTATATAAAGGGGTAACATCGGTTTCCTGTTTGTACACTGCCTGAGACAGTGTAATCTGTACAGTACAAATACAGGTTTACTTTTACACTTTCTTTAAGGGTAACTAATTAAGCTGAATTTAAAATGAAATTAAAGTGTTTTGGGAGCATATTTAGGGTTTTACTATTAAAAATAGGCATTCACATCATACATATGGCAGCTCAACAGCTATTACCAAGGACTGGCTGAACACGTAGCAGCATTTACAGGCTGAATATATTTTTAACCACAACAAACAGTCACACAGATGTTTACTGACCTGTTTTATGAGCCTGCTGTTTGTGTTTGGCTCTGTGTTTGTTTATTTTACCTTTTTCTCCCTCTTCGGCATCCGTTCGCATAACGCAACCAGCTCTCTCTCCACTATCTCGCCAAATGGGTCTCGACCATTCTTTCTCACTCACAAGAAGTTTCAGAAATCTCTTGACCATTTCATTTATGTGATCACTATTTGGCCCCTGATAAACCGATCACGAAGTTCCATACAGGAACACTACTATGGATTAGAACGGACGTTTTGACATTGGAGCAATTCTGAAACTCATCACAAGCTCCAACGACAAGTGGCGCAATTTCGGCAATAAAAAGAACATTTAGAAAAGAAAAAAAAAACTTAAGACAAAACTTACATGAAATATTAGTTTATGTTAGGGTGTCCAAAGTAACACTTATTCTTAGGGATGGCAAGTGATAAGATTCAATCGATACCAATGTCACTGTCAATTCTGCTTATCAGTCTAATTCTTTAATGATATATCCTTACCCTTGTTTACCTAATCATATTAAACATGTAAAATTAATTTGCAGCTCCTTCAGCACTACCCATCACTACATATAAGCATGCACACAATATACATATGACAGACTAGAAATAGAAGAAAGGCAACTCAGTATTGGCTTAGCTTAAGGTCTGGTGTGTATTTCTATTAGTTTCAAAAACTTTGGAGTACACATGACTAAAAAGCACAAGGAGGCATGCATATGGAACAGTTCATGCAGCTGATGCAGCCAGAAACGGTCACTGACACCCAAGTGCCACAGAACGAAAATGTACAGTTACGCATTTGACAGACGTTCTTGTCAAGAATGACTTACAATTTTAATCATATTAAAGGCATGTATACAAATGTAGCATTAGATATCTTGCATTTTGGCAAATGTAGCATTAGAAGAATTAGAACTCTTGTCCAAGATGGAAATCAAATTTCAATATGCTGTATGGAGGGCAGGAATACTGCCAATTATGCTTCATAGAAATACATTTTTTTAAAATCATTCTTACCACATTTCAAAACTAGATTTAAGGCTTGTGTGTGTATGTGTGCCATCTTTAGTTCAGAGCATGATCACCAGTGAGACACTACAGAACAGAATCTTACCTGTAATCCTTTCAAATTACACAATACCACTGAAAATGGCAGGTAGGTAAATGCTTCGCTTTGTAGAGGACAAACCCTGACAGCCGTTGGTTGTCGATGTCTTCAGGAGTGTCTGCGTGTGCAAGTGTGTGTTTTAGTCTCACTGACCTTTTCATTAGTATCTTGTTTGGAGTTGTTTCTTTTCCTTCTGGGCATGGCAGCTGGTTCTGGCTCTAAATGTGCATCTTTTTGTGCTGGGCTCAGGGTCTACATATATATGAGACTGGGGATTAGCGTGAATAACACTACCCATATTGACAGGGACTTTAGCAAAAGGCTGTGGGTGGATGTGTACACATGTGTCTTGAGGGGCAGGGGGATTGTTTCTCCAGCCAAGATGGTGTTCCTTTTCACCGGTCCGTCCTGCCCACAGACTGCATGTTCTGTGTGCTTGTGTGGTTTACCTTGTCATTGGGGTCCTGCTTGCGGTTAGCCTCCCGTCCTCGCAGGCTCTTGGCGCTGATGCCCGACTCTGAAGTTTGCATGATGAGCTGGGTGGCTAGAAACTGCTGGATCTGCTCCAGGACATCTCGCTGCATCTCCAGAGCCATGTGGTAGACGTCGTGGTCTGAGCTGTTGTACATTACTGCGTTCTGGAACATCAACATTATGTCCCGCTGGAACTCCGCTGTAGTGCGGATTTGTCCCGTTTCTATGTTTTTCTTGATTGCCGACAGGTCCATGGGCCTGTATGAGTGAGGAGATTTGAGAGATTGACAACAGAATTATAGCAGTGTGACAGCTATCATTTTAATAATGACAGTGCTAATAATAGATTCTAGCCAATAAGCCATAATGGCACTTAGAATATATAAAATATATTAAAAGAATCAATATTTCAAACAAGCTTTTCATGTTAAAATGATCCCTTTAATACAAGCTATGCACTCATCTTTGACCTTCTCACTACCTGTGTTAGTCACTGGACCTTCAGAACCTGATTTGGCCTCTGGGCCTTAACCTGCTGTACAAAATATCTTGAGCAGTGGGAAGTATTGTTAGAAACTTTTCTCACAATAGAGTGAAAACCTTGTATACAGACTACAATTTCAATAAACTTCAATATTTTGATTAATATTTCACATGTAAGTTGTTTATGTCTCCTGATTATTTCACTATGCAGCCTTATCCATATGTCTAGGTGTGTGTTCAGGTACCTGTGGACGATGCTGTGGTACCCAGGAGCAATGTCATCAGACACAGGCTGCAGAAATACACTGGCATACCTACAACACATTATGAAATGTAAAATAAACCTCAAACACACAAAAACATTGGTTCAGGACACTATAGAACATCTGTGTGAGTGTAAATTATTAATGCCTACCTGTGATTGGCTGCTGCCCGCCACACCAGCATGATTGCTTTCTTCCAGATCTTTTGAGCCTGCAAAGCCTCCTGATCTTCACTGCATATCGAGCTGATCATCAATAAAAACAATGTGTATATTTCTATTTTTGTAAAACATCTAAAATTTTAGCATCACATACAAAATCAATGAATCAAATGACAATCTTATTTTTGTCTTGATCCCACACTCATACACGCACTCACGCTCACAGTACTTACAACTGGGAGGAGGCCGGGCTGCTGGCGGTAGAGTCTGCGGTGGTGTATCGCTGCGAGTTTGTGCCGTACCCATCCTCACTTTCACTAGCCGGAGGGTCCACTTCAGAGAGATATGGCCCCTCACTACACTCTTTCATCTCCATCCCTTCATCTGCATCCATCTCACTCACTCCATCTTCTTCTTTTACCTCCTACAGACATGAAATAAAATCCCCTTCAGAAACGGCAAAAAAGCTTGTTGGACTAATTTTACTTGTTTATATTTCCCAAGTTACATTTCAGAACTGTACCAAAAACAAAATAATCAAATTAAAGTTTTCATTTCCTAAAACCTGAAAGCAAATTTTAAAACGTACAGCCCTTCTATCCAAATGATCGACCAATGTGCTTGTACGCTTCGGTGCTACCTTTGTGTCTCGTCCAGACGCGGAG
Organism: Rhabdalestes septentrionalis; assembly: GCA_037832545.1. Classification (NCBI taxonomy): domain Eukaryota; kingdom Metazoa; phylum Chordata; class Actinopteri; order Characiformes; family Alestidae; genus Rhabdalestes; species Rhabdalestes septentrionalis. The sequence continues at coordinate 1,677,375 of JBBMFX010000122.1, read as the reverse complement.
CTGTCTTCCGAATCGAGGCAGGGAGTTTCGGCCTCGGGCTGCGTCCACTCCTCACTCTCTGTCTTCACCACGGGGCTGGAAATTCTGTTCTCCGTCTGCTCCTCTTCTCTCCTCCTATCCTCTTCTGCCTCTCTCTCTTGAGCTCCTTGCACTTCAGACTCCTGTGTTTGTCCTGTCTCTGTTGGGGCTGCAGCTTCAGAATCCCCCAACGTTCCCTCAGGTCTCCCACCCTCGCTCACCTCCTCTAGTGGCACAGCTGGCTCTCCCTCCTGAGTCTCGGGGATGGGCAAGCTTGCTGGAGCTCCAGTCGTTACCCTGGGATGGGGACTGGGCTCTGGGTCCACAGGCTTAAATTCTTGGTGCTCCCAGGGGCCAGAAAGAGTGTGGCTCCCGGATACGGCTTCCTCACACAGAGAGAGAGCAGCTTCCACTGCTGCTGCATCCAACACCTCAACTGACTCATCAACCTGAGAGAATGAGCGAGAGAGGGAGGAAAAGAGAAAAGAAGGATCCATCCTGCTAAATAATGGCAAGTTCACTCAACTATCCTCTTTCTGAAAATGTTCTTTTTATATGTGATATCTGACTTATAATAATATCTATTTATTTAATGCAGGGTTACAATTTATTAGGCACTGTGGCTTGGAATACAAAAACTAAATCTGATTTAAGGTGTGATATATGACCACAGCAAATAAAGGGACATGAACAGCTAATTTGGAGGCACTTTTCACAAAATGGTGATATCTAATCAAGCCTCTGTATGGAAATATTTAACATAAAAACACTATAGTTGTAAGTGTTCAATCACTTTTGCCTAAAACGTGAACATATCACGTCATATATAAGTCAACTAAATTATGAGATATGGATGACCTCTAATGCAAGCTACACACATTTAAATATTTAGTTTTTTCAAGAGTATAAAACAACAGCAGAAGGTTTTCTAAACCTTTCTGTGTAAAATTACCTGCCTGGAAGATTATCTGGCCTCGGTATAAATGCACTAATAAAAAGTGTGATTAGTTGTAGTTCTTGTAGATATTATTTTATTGCATACGGTTTTGGATACCTATTGTGTACTCTGCTATCATACAGATCCGGAGGATGCCTTTGTGCCAAAATTGACCACCACCGTGTTAAGTGGCAATAAAAAAAATAATTGCATAGCTTTACTTTTTTATTTAATAGGCTACAATAAATAGGATAAATGGCAAAAACACCAACCCTGGATCAGTTTGTGTGTACGTGTAAAATGCGTAGTACCTTCTCTTCAATAATAGCTATAATATCCCCCACTGTCTCCAGGTCCAGCTCATCCCCCATGTAAGACACAGCCACCAGGTCCTCCTCCACCAGCTCCCTCGCTTCTGTCTGTTCCGAGCTGGACTGCACTTCCAGAACTGCCTCTGGACCTGAACAATCTGCTACTGCTGCTCCTACAACAAAAAATACACAATTTAAGTACATCTTTAATAATGGAACACTCTATTTGGGTGATGACAACAGGCTGTGTTTGTGGGGTAACTGTAGAGGGCAGTTTTTAGATGCATGACTTTTAATGTTAAATCATTAAAATGCCCATCATGGCATCAGTTTTGTTTAATAACTTTCAGGGAGTTCTGGCAAGACAATGTACCTGAGAACCCTGCTGACTAAACAGGTGAAACGGCAACCAGACAAAGCAAAGCTAAGCACTCTAAATTAATGTGCCTAAAAGGTGAAAAAAGCAAGTAACTACTGATCAAAGATCAGTCATTATGCTAACTGGTGGGTACTCAATCACTTATGTCAAGATAGTTACTTTAAACTGGCAAACAGGGAAACAGATGCAAGCACAGAGAGAAAGTAGGCGTGAAAGAGACAGAGACCTGTGCTGGGTATAAAATGGTGTCCTGGAGCACAGGGGGCTACAGTGGGGGGATTAGGGGGCTCAGTGCTGGCTGGCATCTGGACTGGAGGTGCGCTCTCCAACAGACGGGATAATGTGGGCGCATCTGACACAAAGACACACAAATTCGCAGCGCTACAAACACACTTGCACACTAAAAGCGCAGATCTATTTAAGATTATGTTGAATTACCAAGACACACTGATCAAGAATCAATGATTTGCAGGCACATTTAATTCCAGAAGAGAACAAACACACACAGACACACGCACACACTCACCAGTTGTTAACACGGGCTGAGCAGGAATAAACATATTTAAAGGACCCATAATCAACATTTTTCTTGTATTTGTTAATGTGTGTAGTTTCCAGACATGTACCAGACATGTATCTTTATGTTCATGTATCTTTCCTTTCCTTCCTGACTCCCAGAAACAACAGAATTCAGATAATCATCATCATCTACTTTCTGCGTCTCCCAATTAGGGGTTACCAGAGTGGATCAACCTCCTCCATTTCCTTCTGGTCTTTAATATACCAACATTCTCCCATGCCTCTTCACTACTTGGGACCTTCACTGTCTTTTTGTGTCTCCTCGCATTTGATTTAAAACTGTGATGCTTGCCTACAAAGGCAAAAATCACAGACTCCATCTTACTCATCAACCCTGATCAGACCAGGTGGTCCTTAGAGCATCAAGAACAGCTTGACTTAACCCGCTTCTTCTCAAAAGGCGAAGACCTGCATAAGACTACTCTTAGTTTTGGGGCTTCCGCTGACCAGCCAGGACCCTCACTCTCTTCGGTCAGATTCTCAAATGAACTAGCACAAACTAAAGGAAAATGCCTGTCTTCTATGTCCGCTCTTAGTGTTCTGATATGGCCTTGCTGGAGTATTACCTTCAGCTCGGGTAGAAACTTGGTCTGCTAGCAAGGCATGCTTAATTTAAGTCAAAGTTATAGACCGGTTACCTTGAAGTACCCATGTGAATCCACCTAGATAAGAGTCTCTAAAAAATGGCATGAAAATAACTCAATATTAATAAATATTTTTATAATCTTCAGCTCCAGTAATTTTGCTGTAGACTGTCTGGTGTAACAGCACTCCTCGTAATTTGTATCTCCTTACACTTGATGTAAATGGGCAGGGCACATAGATCTACTCCAAAGAAGGACTTTCTACACTATTCAAATGTACTTTTTCACAGTAATAAAAGAAAACAGAAGAAAACTTGGTTTATGGTGAATATGGGCCCTTTAAACGACAACACCTCAAAAATAGCTGAATAACAGAAGCACGATAAATCCCCCACAATAGAGCATTTACCTGTAGAGACATCATGGCTGGTGGGAAGCACAGCTGCGGAGGTATGAACCTCCATGCCATGAGCTCCATTACTGAGAGCTGTAGCCACTTCGGCCTCCACCACCTGAACACAATACATCATCTCTCAGTTTCTCAGCATTGACATACTAAAGCTATTTCAAAGCACAAGCGGCTGTTATTTATCACTGTCATGCTAAAGGTAAGGATGAATCTGCATGTGTAACTCCAGATAGTAAGAGCTTACATCATGCTTTTGCTTTGCCAAAAATGCCTCCACTTGTAAAAACTGAAAGCAAAAGAAAAATGGCAAATATTATGCATGAAAAGGCTGCGATACAACCTGTGACCAGGTTAGAAGAAATATGGCCGAGAGGACTGCCAAGCGCATATAAAAATATAACACTTTTAAACTATGTATTATTCCTGGTTGAGTTTAAACCTAAGAGGAGACTCTAGAGAAAGTGCTAATGCATATGGCTACAGAGCTCAAGTATAACTGAAAAACAGCTTCAATTTTCAAGATAACCACTATATCTGGTACTTAAACACTTTTAAATGAATGTTTACATGCGTTACATTGTTTTCTCCATTCCCTGTTCTCCCCTACATTGTGATAAACAAATGCATGAACCGCCCACTGTGCTTACCAGTCTGGGGCTGGCAGAAAGGAGGTTGCCTTTTTTCAGCAGTTCAGAAAGCAAAGGGGATGGTGGTGGTGTGGCCTTTTGATTCAGGAGCTTCTTTTGCGGGGATTCATCAACCACAGCACCCAGGTTTCCGTCTTTGGGCCCTGAGCTGGCTGTTTCAGTCACCGGCATGAACACCGCCACTCCTTGAGCCTGGAAATAATTTGTAAGAGGCTCAAAAAATGGTGGTTTTATATTTAAACACTTCTTGTCCTGACTGGGTTGCATCTACATTAGTTACCCGGGCCCTAAGTACATTCTGATTTCACAGTCACATCACTGACCATAAGTGTTAAAAAAAAAAAGGATATACATAAATAATGTAAAGAAACCAGTATCAGTCCAATGCACAGTCAGTTCAGAGAGTGCCGTCTCACCATAGGACTTGAACAGGACTCGTCTGCCAGAGGTTGAGGGGTATCAGGGAGAGGAAGGTCCAGGCTAGGTGAACCGGCCCCCGGTGAGGAGCGGACAGTGATGCTAGGGAGCCTCTTAGGTGTGTTTTTAGCTGCCTGCCGTGCTGCAGAGACAAGGAAGCGAGACATATGAGTACAGTGACATTTTCAGCAGAAACAAATTTCACATATATGTTCACAGTGAATTGAGTGACCTGTGACTTATTAGACTTAAGCCACAGAAAGAATTTGATTATATTCCATGTCACATGTAAGGTTTTCATAACGAACAACAGTCTGTAGAGTTAGGTACCTACTAAGCTCACTTGGAACCAAAAAGGAGTAAGAATAAAAAAACATATGGGTTATTAGGCACTAGGTACTTAATTGAAACCTGAAAAAGGCAAGTGGAGCTAAGTTCAATAGAGACAGTCTCCATGCAGTGGAAAAGCAATTCTATATTAGATCTACTTGTATTAGATCTACTTGTTTTAGGGGCAGACATGGACTAAGCCTATTCATAATTTAAAACTTCAAGACAGAGATCTGGATACAGTGTCATTTCATTTCATTTTATATCTGGAGTAATTGTTATTAGACTTCATAAATAACAGAATGACTGTCAGAAGTTTGGAATAAAAAAATACAGTTCGGTTTTTGTTCTTGTTGTTCCGAGGTTCTGGAGGAATATTGTTTCATTTCACTGTGTACCGTGTATATGGCTGGAATGACAATAAACCACCTGACTTGACTTAATTTCGTGAGTAAATTCACTGCTTCTAAAGTGTCTACCTTGATAGGCTGCCTCTGTTGCTTTTCTCTTCTGCTCAGCCTCATCCTCCTCCTGCTTCTTCTTCCTGCCAGACACATTCACAAGACGTTGACGTTTAATAAAAAAAGCACAGCGGTTCCATGACTCACTGCAATGCACAACTGACAGGCCCTTGCTGCTATGTACACCCTATCATAGAAATAACACTGCTAGAGCTACAGTGTGGGCTGATGGTGTTTTATCCAAAAAAACACATTTGAATCTTTCTCATAATGTATTTTTGTTTTGATCTACACAAAGCCAATCTGCTGAGACTTCCTGCATTTAATCCAGTTTATTACACTACTAGGGATGCAGGCAGAAGTCAAAACTGATTCTAAAATCAAATTTTAAATCATTGGACATTCAGTTAGCCTTTATCTATCGAGAGATCTACCAAGAAGACAGCATGAAAATAAACCCTGACACCACATAATTTGGCTCAGATACAAAATTACAATCCAAAATATACTGGTCACAACCATCACAAATGATGAAACACATCTTTTTAGTGGCATCATGCAGTGAACTGCCAAGAAGAAAAAGAATAACAGTCTTACTGTTCGATCTCTCCCCACAGCTCCTCCAGTTTGGAGTCCATGTGTCCAGTCTGAATCAAATCCCCCTCTTTCTTTAGCTTCCTGTATGTAGGAAAAGGAGAAAACATACTGAAGGTCTTGACAGCATCGGTTCAAAGTGGCAAATATTCTGGGAGATATATTGTGCTGTGGTGAAAAGAAACTACAGGGTTCAAGGTGAAGGCTTGTCCAGGGCACCTGTATTTCTCCTGCGTGTCTTTGAGAAGTTTCTTGAGCTCATCGATCCTCTCAGCAGTCAGCCTGCGCACGATCACGTCTTCAATGGTCTCCACCACCTCTCCTTTTTCACCACGCTTTCGCCTGGGAACCAGCAACATTACAGCATTTCAATCAATTTTAGTACACTTTTTAGAAGGGGAATTCCATCAACATCTTAATTTATAAGACGCCAGTAAAGTCATTCACAGTAAAAGCAGATGGGAAAGACAGCAGGAGTCATAATTGCTCACAGTGGTGGTGGATGGAATTGGACATCTGAAATACTGAAAGGTTCTAAAAGCTACCATGTAGAAACGTATTACACAGAAAAGCTCTAACTAGGTTCCCCGATCCTTGAGGCATTGCTTTAAGGTAGTTTCATCTGAGGATAATTTCATCTGAGTCGGATATTTAAAATGTAATATAAATGCAAGAAAGGAAAAGCAGCACACATACACATTAAGACAGACTGAAGGCTACATTTTATCACACTATAAAAGCTAAAAGCATCTGTGTGTCCTTACTGATACTTACTTAGGGGCTTCTGTGGTCTCCAGCAGTTCTGAATACTGAGAGGCGCAGTGCTGTGACAGTTACAGAGAAAATCATACTTTGTCAGCCTTCAGGTTATATACACTGAGCTCTTGAAACCTTAAATTTCTGAAATTTCTGCACTGCACAGATAACATGTGTCATTTCATTAAAAAATGCATCCAAATTGTATTTGCAGAATGCTTTTAGTACCTTTTGAGAAAACCAGTCTGGAGGCCGTCCTGGTTCAGAGAATGGTTTGATGGCTCTGCTGACTGATACCCTGCAGGAAAAACAGTTAAACATTAATAAACACTCCCGCAGTATTTGTCTACATACATTCAAAAATGCTGTGAAAACACCCAGATGGGGGAAAAAAACATGCTTCTAAGTAAATGTCTTTTTTATTCTAAACCATTTAAAGTAATTCAGTCATCTGCGACAATCATGAAGATGAACAATTACATTAAGGTCAATTAACTCTATTTTTTTAAATTACATAAAATTTAATTAAACGGTTTCTCTGTCTGGACACCACGACAACTGACAGTTTAGGACAAAGTTAATTACCTGTTACTGTGATCTAGAATCAACGCAGAGCAAACATCAATGTCAAACAACATGATTAAGTTAATATGAAATTTAACAGCAAATCTCTATGCATGCCAAGCATGTTATGAGAAACTGTCTAAAAACATGGCACATATAAACACTTAACAGAAAGCAAGTCAACTGCCTATGTTCCATCTGTCTGTTCCATCTTAAATTATGTACCATTTGGCTGAACTGCTGAACCATTTAAGGTGGAACAAAAACTTTAAATGCAAAGAAAACATCAGCTTCATGTAAACTGCAGGACTTTATGGTTTTCAGAGTATTTCTGACTGGCAGGAAATGATCAATATTCCCAGGCAGCCTTACCAGTTTTGGTCTCCGCTTCTCATCACAGACGAAGCAAGGCACAGTTTCTCCCGGACAGACCACGGCTCTGTCGGTCCGAGGGCCAGCATTTTATGTTCTATACAGCAAAATGTAACGTTATGTTTTGTCTAACAAATTACATGGTTGGAAAAACAAAAATTATAACCATTTATGACCAAATGAAGCCTAGTCAGATCATACTCGTTTTTATCTTAACAAAAACAACTTACACCCCAAAAGTCACTTTAAATACTACTGATATATTTATCATATAATGTTCACTCTCCTTCCTGCTGCTGCGCAGTTGCACAGTTATTTGCTCATTGCTGCCTTCATCTACATTTGACTTAGCAAAATTTTCACCTGATGCTCTTCCTGGCCTAATCCTCCCCATGTACTCTGAATGTTTTGGAAGGAGGATGCTTAGGGGGAACTGAGTGTGTTCTGGGAGGAAGGTGCTGAGGGGAGACTGAGTGTGTTCTGAGAAGAGGCTGCTGAGGATGGAGCTGTGGGGAAGGTCTAGTAGGAGATGTATGGATGTAGTGAGGATGTGCAAGCAGTTGAGAGTGGAAGAGGCAAATGACAGAAGGAAATCTGCTGTGGCGAACCCTAGTAATCAGCAGGCAAATGTACAAGGAGAAGCTGTCTAGATGTATATTTGCATTTAAGCACACTTAACATCTCTGTTGCTGGAATATACTATCTGTCATAAAATCTGTTACTGTGATAATCTTTGCAATACTGATATCCCAGAGGGTTATAACAAAGCCTCTTATCAACCACAGTGTTCCTGACAGTGATCAGCTCTAGGTTAGTTACTGAGTGTTTTGATGAATCATGGTCTTCAAGTAATCCAACAAATATAGAATGATTTCCATTTGTAACCATTACAGGTTTTGGCGAACCTGTGCATAAACTACTAAACATCTGTAGCCAGAACAACGTGATGGTTGTTGTGTTGGTTTATTGGAAATCACAAAATCTATTACAAAACAAGGACTTGTTTTTATATTGACTGAATTATATTGGTGGTGTAATTTTTACACTATCTCTCCCTTTGCACTGTTTATTTTTACCTATCTGCGCTTATATAGTGTTTATGTTTAGCTTCTGTTTACTTTTGTTTTACTGTGTCCTCTACATTTTTTTCTAAAATGATAATAAACACCTAAATGACTGGATTTAGCCTGTTGTTTTGCAGAAGGCTTGCTAACATAAAAACACTGTTAGCGTATTAGCAGCTAATGTTATCACCCCAATTATAGCTATCTAACGACAAATTACGTCTCTTTATTACACACTAGGTTGCTCTAAAAACATGTTAAGGTAACACTACACACGTCCAAAGACGGTTAATAGAGTAAACAGCTGTGATTATGCTGTTTTGGTGCAACCCGCGATAGCCGGCGTAGCTTTTTGTTAGCTTGAAGCTAGCAAGCAGGACACAGAGCAAAACAACCAGATTAACAGCTCTGGACACTAAAACTACAAACCTGTGCACTTAAAGGAACACCTAAGAACATTCCCTGGGCACAGAAGAAAGTCAGAAAACAAAAAGAAGAGTGGTGTTACTCACTTCCAACTCCAGTCGACATTTCGGATGCTAAAGCCTGGCCACGCAGTGTTCTCCAGTCTGATTTAGACACACTTAGCTACAGACGGCAGCACAGACAGAGAGGAGTCAAAGACGGATTTTCCCACATCGTGACTCACCGGGGGATTAGCTCAAATGGTAGAGCGCTCGCTTAGCATGCGAGAGGTAGCGGGATCGATGCCCGCATCCTCCAAAACGCCTTATTTTCGTCTAAATACTCTTAATAGTAGGGGTCACCAACATGATGCCCCCTAGGAATACACGCGTAGCCTGCGGTTGTGGTACGCGGGTCGGGTATATATCCAACCCGCGGATTTTATTAAATTATTTGGCCCGCCCCAGCCTGCCCGCACCACTGTATCTATTTTTACAACCCGCCCCGCCCCGCACCCT
>JBBMFX010000122.1:1619725-1633979 GCA_037832545.1 Rhabdalestes septentrionalis | reverse complement strand
CTCTCTATCTATCTATCTTTGTATGCCTGTGTGTGTGTGTATTTGTGTGTGTGTGTGTGTGTGTATGAGAGAGTGTAAGGCGCTTGTATAATGACTAGATCAGAGACATAGACAGGGAAAGGGATTCAATTACTGTGGCCTGTTCTCACTCACACCCTCTGGCGATACACCAGCACACCATTTAAACACACACACTCAAACATTCACACACATTACTTAGTACACATTACTCACAGCTCAGTAATACTGCAGTAAATGTAATATATGAGCAAGTGTTGGACAGAAAGAGAAAATAAAACACAGGGAAACGGATGCGCTAATAATGCGAGGGATCAATAGTCAAAGCCCTGTGTAGGGGAGGAGGGGAGGAGGTGATCAGTGTATTGGAAAGCGATCAGGGGGCTTTTTTTGTAATTATTATTATTTATACAGAGCTTTTCACTTTGGGCCTGCCTCCCTGACTCCCAATGAATATCGCCATCGATCGCCCCCATGTGCATTCCTCTGCAGGGCCACCATTGCTCATATCACACCACTTCCCTTCTGCTTCCCCTCTTCTCTCACTCACTTTCTCTTTCGCTCTCTGAAAAAAAGAGATAAAACAGTCTCTTCCACACAAACACCCGGACACATGCCATCTCGCTCACTGGGGTTTCTGCCGTCGTCTTTCTTTTTTCACTTTGTTACTTTCTATCTCTTCTCGCTCTCTCTCTCTCTGTGTTTATTTTTCTTTTTTTTCACTTTGTTCACTTTTGTGTCTCTTTCATTCCATATTGCTTAGTATGTGCTTTCCTCTGTGTTGAATATGTATTCACTCACACATTTTTTATACGAACAAGCAACAAATGCCAGTTCCAAACACTTTGCAAAATGAGGCATACACACACACACACATACACACACACACACACACACACACACTCACACACACATTCACACCACTCATTTGATTTGATCAAATACCATTTATCAATCTACATCCAGCACAACTGACAGCACAACACCATTCACCTGCCAAACCTGCTATTACACAGAAAAGGGGGCTGGAGAGAGAGAGAGCAAGAGCGAGAGGAGAGAGAGAGAAGAGAGAGAGAGAGAGAGAGAGAGAGAGAGAGAGAGAGAGAGAGAGAGAGAGAGAGAGAAAGAGCAGATAAAAAAGAGAGAGAGAGTGAGAAAGAAGAGAAAGAAGAAAGAGAGTGAAGAGAGAAGAAAGAGAGAGGAGAGAGAGAGGGGAGAGAGAAAAGTAAGAGAGAAAAGAGAGAAGAGAGAGAGTGAGAAAGAAGAGAAAGAATAGAGAGAAGAGTGAAAGGAGAGAGAGAGAGAGTGAGAGAGAAGAGAGAGAAGTAAAAGAGAAAAGAGAGAAGAGAGAGAGTGAGAGAGAAGACAGATAAGAGAGAAGAGAGAGAGAGAGAGAGAAGAGAGAAAGAGAGAAGGGGGAAGAGAGAGAGAAGAGAGAAAATGGAATTTGTGTTACAATGAAAGCTTTCAGTTGGTGTTTCTATTATTCTTGTCTCCTTTCAGCATAATCATCATCATTATCACTGTCATAAAGTCACTAAAATCTATTCAGACCAAATCTGCTTACACGCTCCACCTGCACTAATGGAACGGTGAAGGTGAAGTGGTAAAGAGCAAATAGTCAGAGAATTAGACAAATATTGTCAGAATACAAGATGTCTCTCTTTATAAGATTGTTGTGATTGTGATTATTCAACATATTTATGGATTATTTTGTATTTTATAGGCTGTTCATGTTGTTTTGCAGTAGATTCTGTTTGTTTCAGGCAAAATATCTAGAAGTAAGTTAATTGATCCTACAGTTTTTGCAGCACTTTGCTATAGGTCAGTGTTTGGATGGCTACATGACACTCATGTCAGCTGGAAACTAATATAAACTTGATATAAACTAAAATAGAAACTAATAGGAACCTATATATACAATTCTAAAGGCTTGTTCCATGTAACGTTAGTCATAAAGCCTGTGACATCCAAAGATATCTTGTTGTGAAACTGTATCTTTTCTTTTCTTTTTATAATTGTTGTTGTTGTTGTTGTTATTATTCATTGTTGTTGTTATTATTAGTGTTGTTGTTATTTTTGCTATTGTTATTGTTGTTGTTTTTTATTGTTGTTGTTGTTATTATTATTATTGTTGTTGTTTTTTATTGTTGTTGTTGTTGTTTTTGTTGTTGTTTTTTATTGTATTTTTGTTGTTGTTGTTATTGTTGTTGTTGTTGTTATTGTAGTTTTTCTTATTTCTTATTGTTATTTGTTATTTTATAATTGTTGTTGTTCTTGTTGTTGCAGCTGATGCTGTTGTTATTGTTGTTGTGTACAACACAACTGGGGGGATACATGTTCTAAGCTCCACTCGCTACCATACTAAGGAGAAAAGGCAACAACGACAACAACAACAACAACAGATCCTGCAGGTTAGAATGAGCTGTCATAAGAGTGTGATGTAGGCATCATGTGCACTTATGAATGCTGCTCTTCAATAAAGTTTTACCTAACATTCTAAAAACAATGAGAATATTAGCTATATGATCTTTATTTTAGATAAACTCAATTCCAATATATCACTTTTTCCAGTGTAGTTGTGGGTTTCTAGATGTGATTCATGCAGAGAGAGAAAGAAACCTTAGGGAAAGGAAAGGGGCTGTGATAGAATTTCAGAGAGAGTGAAAGAAAAGGAAAGGAGAGAGGAGTCAGTGATGCAGATGGAATAATCCGAGATAGAAAGTCCAAGGAGAAAAGTAATAGAGGTAGAGGAAGTATTGGTGTGTGTACGTGGGGGGTCAAGGAAGGGCACTAAGGGGCTGGGAGATGGAGCGGTGGAGGGAAAATCTAGGAGGAGAGAAGGAGGAGGAGAAGCTAGATGTACAGATGAGAGTGAAGGAGAGATAAAACGACGAGACGTCCTTGAGCGAAAGGCATCTATGAATTATTCACCAGAATGAAAAACACAAACCAATTTGCTGTATGTCAGCTGGTCTCAGTATCGACCCCTTAACCCTCTCCACCCTAAAGAGAACTTAAAGAGGCTGGCAAACTTGGTGGGAGATGTGTTCTTACAGTGGATGTTTGTTGTGGACTGTAAGTGTGTTTTTAGTGTGTGTGTGTCGGTGTGTGGTTTGTTTTTGTCCTGTGAGGAGTTCACTGGGAATATTTTGGATCTGTGTGTGTGTGTGTATTAAATGGAATTTATTTGACATTACTCAACACAGTTTAAGCTGCGGTACTGTGCAAAATGTCTGAAGGAACTTTCTGTTAGCAAATACTCAAGTTAAATAAATGCAAACAATAAAGAAAGAAACATTTAGTGAAGCACCAATTCAGTGGAATCAGGTTTCTGAAGTATTTAATGAAAACTGTAATAGAATCGCTGGCTTCCACTTACAGCATTTAGCAGATGCTTTTATCCAGAGTGACTTCCGTTCCCTAACGACAGGGGGCAGTCTCCTTGGAGCAGCTTGGGTTTAAGGGTCTTCATCAGAAACCCAGTGGTGGTGTGCAGAAGGCAGGATTTGAACCTATGACCTCTTGACCCAGAGACAATATTCTACTTCCCACTAGGCCTCCACCACCCCATGAGCTTCCATGAGTAGATTAAGGAAACAATTAAGGAAGCGCATAGACACACATAGAATCACTATTTACTGTTATTTATTGATATTCTTTGTCTATAATATAATTTTCACTTTTAACAGCATTTACTGCTGAGCTAAACAGGCTTTTAATTGAATTTTCTCATGTGACTTTTGCATTGTGCTGTATATAAGGTGATTTAAACTTAGATTTAATTCGGTTTGGTTCCTGCAATCACTCCAGGGCGTTTCTCTGCCTTCTGTCCTCAAAGCAGGGATAGACTTCAGCACCCCCACAACCCTGGTTAAGGATAAGCGGTTCAGATAATTTACTGGATGGATGAATTTCATTTACATGATGCTAACCACAGCAAAGTTTTCCCCTTAAATAAGAATTCCACTGATTTATTTCTTATTTAATTCTGCAAAAGTCACTCGTTGATACGTAAACAGTCATCCAGAGTGATTAAATATCAAATGGCCCATTGTAGAGAAACTTATTGATATGTTGTTTTCTATGTATATGTAGTCAGCATCATTCAAATAGTGTAAATGATAGAAAAGTTTCCTCTGAGGACTGTAGTAGCCTGTATGAACCTTTCCATCCTGCTTGCATTTCATTTGAAAGACTTCAAGGTATACGCCACATGTCAGAACATTCAAGAAATGAAAAGCCTCAGGCAGTCAGACAACATACTCAAAACCTTTTCATGTAATACCTTTCTGCTAGGGAGCTTTTAGAGACATTAAACTCTGCAGGCGTCAGAATCCCATCACCACCACTGTGAACATTCTGACTCAGTAAGTTTCTCTTTAATGGAGCCTCTCACACCACTGCCTTTTAGGTTTTTTCATATCTTAATGATTTAATTACGCTGAAAATGTGAACAACCAGTCGGAACAGCGGTCATTCATACACACAAACACATGCACACGTACAAACATGCGCACACACACGCACGCGTGCACAGACAAGCATATACGTGATTGAAAGTGCAAAAAAGAATTATGTATTTGATATAAAATCCTTACAAACATCTTTATGTGGACTTTAGAGAACAAAAATAAAATACACAAAAATGTAGGTCCTGCAAAAACGGTGAGAAAATATTGATAAATGTATTTACTCGAAGTGCGAAGCTCCAGGGGCTGTTTCTCAGGAACTGGATCTCAGAAAGAAGAGGCAACTATTAAAGACTGGCACTGATTTAAAATAAGGCTTAACTCTGTCTAGAAAAAGATGAAGAATGGTGTGAATATTTCATTTCATTAAGAGAAATTGTTCAAGGAGATAAAACATTGCTGAGCCTTTTTAAAAAATCAATCAATTATAATTTATCAAATAATTACTGGTTGCTGCCCTAGAACCAGGACCTCAAAACAGAAAGACTGAAAGATGGAGGAGAGTCAACCAGGTGAATGTGATGAACAACAATATCTTACGAAGTGAAACAGAACTTTAAAAGTCTTTTGAAAAGGCAGTTCACGGGGAAGCGGAGCACAAGAGTTTTACAGGACCACCTAAAGGGAGAGCAGCCTTTACCTAAGCCTCCGAAATCCATTAGCAAAAACACCTGCAGGAAACCCCCCTGTAGGAAACTTGTAACGCTTTGAAAACCCCTCTGCTTGAAAGGTTCCGGCGAGAGCTGAGGGTTTTACACCGGGATTCCTGGGCAGTGATGGCTTTTCAGAAAATAACAGAATTATCGTTATTATAAGAATGTTATTTTCTTTCAGTTTGAGAACGTGAAAATGATGCCAGCACCTCTTAACCAGAATTTCCTCTTCTGAGGTTTTGAGTCTATTTCACAAAATGTACAGTGGTCCATTCATGACAGAAGGAGAGGTTCAGTTTCAGAGGTGCCCATACACTTTGCAATAAAGTCACAGAAGGATCTTTATGGAAGGCTAAGCATCTTTACACGCCCTTTTAGAAGTGGACGTTCTTTGAGTAATGTTGTAAACAACCACTTTTAGTTCCCTAAAGAACCAGATTTAACATTTGATATGACTGAAAGATCTTCCCATAATGTAAAGGCAGCTTGACAATGAAAAGGGCATAGCTTATAACAAACTGACATTCCAATTTTCTCAAAAATATTTTTTATAAGTACAAGTTAACCCTCAGTTCACACAGTCCATATACTCACATATTCAACCTCCATCAGCATAGCTTAATCAATTAGCATTTATAGTAAGAGTACAATTTATTTATTTATGCCGCAGACTTACAAGGGGTTTAACAGAAAATAAATAAAACATGAAAGGGATGCATGCATACACACACACACACACACACACACACACACACACACACAAACAGTCTGTTTAATTCTAAATGATAAAGTTGGAAAATTGTAAAATCTTAGAATTGTCCTTGTCTATAAAAACACAAACCTCATAAATGTATCATAAAATAAAATAAACATGCGCCATATAGGCTTATCTTCTTTAAAATATAAACACTCACATATTTTATTTGCAGAAATTGTTCTTTAAAGTTGTTTCTGAAAACCAAAATGGACCAAGTTCCCCCTTAGGCGCCACTATGTTTGAGGAGTGAAGGATTTAATATGAGAGATTTAGGAAACACTTCACCAGTAGGTGCCCAAATTATCACCCTTTTTCTAGAGGAGTTTCATTTTTGGGTGCCATGAACTGTTATACATTTTTACATGACAGTTTTCCTTATGAATCTCTAGTTAGGCTTATGAAGGTCTGTCTGTCAGTGTTGTACGATAATTAGACCCTCAGAATGAAATAAACCAAATGCTGCAGTATTAATACCATAGATACTTACAATTAAGTCAATTACTAATAACTCAAATGGTGATTAAGAGTTATTGCTGTAATAGAGATCAGTAGTAGATTGATAATACTGATATATACGCTACAAGTCAAAATTTGAACATATCTTCTCATTCCGTGTTTTTTTTTCTTTTTTATTATTTTGTACAATATAGATTAATAATAATAATAATGAATTATGCAGAAAACAAAAAGGAGTTAAACCAGAATATGTTTTGTAATAAGGTAATGATGGACTGTTGTTTTTTTTACTTAGTTAAGTGGTTCTTGCCATAATGTAGCAGAACCGGATCACTAACTGTGTAACGACCCGACCATCACAACTGATGATCCAAACACAGTAAGAAGCAAGAGACTCCACTGATGAATTCCTGATGAAGAACACCTGTACATTAAACACCATTCCAGGTCGATTCCTCATGAATCTGATTGAAAAAATGCCAAGAGTGTACAAAACTGTCATCAGAGCAGTAGGTGATGTTTTCAGTATTAATCTGCAATGTAGCCAATAATAAACACAAAGGAAATCGTTGAAGGTGAAGGAGTGTCCAGACTTTTGACTGGTAGTGTAAGTAGTGATATTATTACAGGTAATATAAGAAATTGCTCGTAATTAAATGACTTAGCATGAGTAAGAGAACTGCACAGTTTTCATTTTGCCTTTCAGATCTCCAGTTCTCTGAGTTTTCTCCTCTCCTACAGACACAGTGCAACCATGCAGTCCAAACTCACAAGTGAGAAAGTCTGACAAAGGGATGCAGAAAGAGAAGGAGAGGAAGTCATGGAGTATAAAAGAACCAGAGAGAGAGAATAAGAGAGAGAGACTGATGTGGCCCATCAGGCCATGTGAGAGGAGGGGTGTGTAACACGATTTACTCAGGCCTGCGTGATTGACACTCCCGTTTTCCTCCAAGAGCTCCTCTGAGTGGTGTGTATATCCCGCCGCTTCCTCGGGAGCAGGTACCAGAGGAAAGCCGTGTTCCCCCACTCTCTCAGCTAAATCACTTCCCTCGCCTCCTCACCCACTCAGACTGACTGCTGTCGTGTCCCAGCGCTGGGGGAACCCTGATGAAACCTAGCCTCCAGTTTGGGACACGGCTCAGTTATTACCTTCGGCTGCAATGCAATTCTCTGCAGCGTGTTCGTCTTCCTCAGACATTTTCTTTTCTCAAAATACGTTTTCAGGTTGGAAAATATTACATCTGGAACTAAAGCTTTCCATCCCAGTTGTATGTACGCTCCTCATTTCTGCAGCAGACAGCTGGGTAAAGTAATTAAGCCTACTGTAAGTGTGGACTGTAAGCGATGTAAACTTTAAAGGGGAATTCGACGCCAATTCCAACATTTCTGTGCAATTAAAGGGTTGAAATGAAAACAAAGTGCTTTGTAGAGAAAAAAATTGTAAAGTGAAGGGTCTGTTTGCCATACGCCAACACACCACAGCACACAGTACCTTACCCAAGAGAACCTCAGATGTGTCACATTGGAAGTAGACCCCCAGCTGCCCTAAAAATACAAATTAGATTAGCACCAGTTAATCTAATAGATTAGCATCAGCTACTTAGCATGTTTTCCTCTAGAACATTTTTTTGTGCTTTTTCTTAAATTCTGAACATTTCAACGTTTGAAATATAAGCAAATTCATTCATTGTGGTTCGATATGTTTCGCTTTAGAAAAATTACTGACTCAGACTCTTTGTAGTGGTGAGTTTATGAATCAGGACAGTGCTGTCTACTTCACTGGTGAATCTACATGTTTCCTACGTTTTTATCTGTAATGATAATAGTAAAATGGTGGTATTTCAGATAAAATAGGTTTCTTTTGGGACTATTTGTGCAGAGGTAGAATTGTTCCCAGTGGCTGTGATAGAGGCTAGACATTGCTAAAAAAAAAAAACTTCATATAAAGTTATTACATTAATGGTTGCAAATATGCTGCCTGATCTCTGAGACCCTGCTTTACTAAAGCTTTGAGTTGGTTTTGACCTAAAATATTTTTTAATCCATTCAGGGTGAAGAGGTACATGCAGGACGCTCTAAAGACAAAACAGTCCCAAAAGAAAAAACAATTTTCTTATTCTTACATATAATATATCAGAAAATGTATTTAAATTAACTGTTGATTTACTGTTTACAACAAATGACCTTTGTTGGAATAAGTCTTTATTAATGTAGGTGTCATGTAATCGATTGTGGCCTTTCAGATTTTCTCCCTTAAATGATGGTTGATTTTATTTTTTTGTGAAAATTAAGCAACGTATGGATTTCTGTTAAATACTGCAACACCACCACCAATACCCCAGTTGTTGTATTCATAAGTGAAGGTTTTTAATCCCCTGGGTCATAAATTGTCCAGTAGTCGTGCACTAAGAACTTTTACAGCTCATCTAAAGGGCTTCATCAGGGGCTTCATCTGTTGTTGTTTTTCCCAAAATTCCTGAAAAGACGGTCTCCTCCCTTCTGTTATTCACCTTAATGTTCTTCCAGACCTCAGGCAAGCATCCAACTTCCAGTCAGGAGAGAAAAAGCCTTTGTGGAGCATCTGTTCCTGTGATGAGCTTCTATCATTGGCATTAAGCTGAATGTGATTTCATAATTGGGGTTTCTGACGAGCTACACTATAAAGAACTGATGTTAATGTACAGTGAAAATGCTGCAGTGATCTACTTTACAGCTGAATACAGCTGTAAAGAGAGATGCATTCTGGGAGTTATGGGTCAGGATTCTTCTCAAGGTAGTGAAAAGTTTGGATTTGTGGCCTAGTGGTTTGGGAGTTCGCCCTGAGATCAGACGGTTGTGGGTTCAAATCCCAGCACAGCTAGATGCAACACTGAGGTACCTGTGATTAAGGTGTGGTCCCCACACACTGCACCCTGGGCACAGGTGGCAGCCCATTGGGTGAATGGGTTTAAATACAGAGACATATTTTCATATATGTGTGACTACAAGGGGCTGTTTACTTTAAATAGCTGTTATTTAAATGTTTTGTTCTTTAATTCTTTGAATTTTTGACTAGTGGTTCTGTTCTTTTTCAGTTCATTTCACAGGTCTCATCTTATTCCAGCCCCAAAAGATACATTACATATCTGTAGGCGCTTAATCCTTACTAGTGTGGCAGGGACTCGGAGCCTATCCCGGGGTCTGAGGGCCCACTGCATGACACACACACACACAAACACACACACGTGCGCGCGCACACACACACAAACACACACCATTCACTTACAGACACACACTTACCTCTTAGCACCACTGAAACTTGTTGAATGGGTAAAGAAACAGAGAAAGACTTTCACACTGTTCACACTGTGTGCTGTGGTGTGTTCACGTATGACAGAATGGTCACTTTACACTTCAGTTCAGAATCCCCAATCCACCTGGCACACATTTACTTTGGAAAAAAACAGACCCTGGAGGAAACCCACGCCACCATGAGGAGAACATACGAACTCCACACACACACACACACACACACATGCACAAGACCAGGACCCAGAATCAAACCCCCAGCATTGGAGGTTTGCGGTAACAGTGCTTCCCATTGTGCCACCATGGGGCCGAGGTACATTTAAAAGCATTTTTATCATTACCATTTATATTTTGTAGCATATAACTGCTGTAATATGAGGTTCATGGTGAGACTGGTTTTTTGTTTTTGAAAAATCTGGAATGACTGTTTTCTATGTTTGTACTGATGGTCAAACATTTGCTTACTAGATACAATTGTGGTGTTAACAGTTATCGTTATATGTTGTACCACATAATGTTCTGATGGTTCTCAGGCGGCTGTGGCTGCACATTAGAGCACGTTTGCTTTAATAGATAGAGCACATCAACTGGATGGGACTGTACCTTTATTATCCAGTCTGTGTACGGTAAATAGTGCATTACTGACAAAATTCCTGCCAATGGTTTCACACATTCTTTATTGCAGACACGTTAACAACAGACAATTACTTTAAAAGGGAATATCCAGCCGCTTTTTGCTGTTGCTCAACTGCCGTCTGTGCAAGGTGTTGAGGAAATTCCCATTTTAATCATTTTTATTCATTCATTTCTTTATTTTCTTTACTCCTTTAAATGAATCACACGACAATCAAGAACTGGATAAATGAATCACTGACTGAATACTGAGTGTGAATACATGTAAAGAAAATAAAGAAATAAATGAATTAAAATGAAATATCGCTCGACAAAGGTCTCCCTCCAATCATCACACCTCTCGTTCGGGGAGAAGCACCGATAGTCTCTAACTGGTTACATTTAACCTAAATGTGTGTGACGAAAGCATCGACGTTAGTGTAACTCAAGGTTCAAGGTTACTTTATGGTCATGAACAGCTGTTTACACGTATATAGTGTGTTGAGACATTTCTCCGTGGACCGCGGCTACATACAACATTACACAGAGCGTGTGTTACTATACAATGCAAACAATATAATAAATGGATGTAATATAATGTGACAGCATAATGTGAAGGCTTTCTTAACCTTCCAGAGTGACTAGTGATATTGCACAGGAGGCAGTTACAGCACTGAACAGTGCAGGGAATGACAGGATCAATGAAATAAATGGCCAGAGCTGCGGTGTAAGAATAAGATGTATGTCTGAGACAGTACAATAAATAGACACTAGAACAATGTAACGGTAGTGTGGATGGGCTGTAAATCTAAGACAATACACCCAGAAGACAATACAGCAGTGTAGATGTAAAGTGTGAAAGGAGTTTCAAGTGTGAAAGGAATGTAAAATGTGAAAGGGATGTAAGCCTTCCAGAATTGCTAATATTGCACCAAAGGTGTGATATTGCACAAGAGGCAATGAGCAGAATTGAATCAGATCGGGCAAGTGGCAATTACAGCTTATCAAATCGAATATCAGGGCATGAGTGTGTCTCTAGTGGCAGTAAACAGAAATATAGAAGCTATTGTGCAGGTGCTGTTGAAAGTCCAGAGTGTAATATGAGTGGAATATACCTGTATAAAATGTTTGTGTAAAGTGAGGTGGTACATCGGAGTTTACTAGGTTAACCAGGGACTAGACGTTTATGTCTGTTCAGAGTTCAGAGTTCAGAGTTCAGAGTTCAGAGTTTAGAGTTCAGAGTTTAGAGTTTAGAGTTTAGAGTTTAGAGTTTAGAGTTTAGAGTTTAGAGTTGGCCCGGGGATAGAAAGCTGTTACACAGTCTTGCCGTCTTTCACAATGTAACAATGTAACAGAGATTCTGAGGTAATGCACTCATACACAGTGGCGTAACTATAGCAGGTTCAGCAGGTGCAGTCGCACCCGGGCCCATGATCTCATGAGGCCCGTCACTACCCCAGACCCGCCGCCTTTAAAAAAACGAAACCAAAAAACCCAAAAAAAACTCAGCATTAAAATCCAACCATCACATAAAAACGTGTGTAATTCAGGTCTGCAGCGGTTTGCAGAAAGCTCCAGTAAAAAGAACGCGGAGCGGAGACGCATGACCGCCGTGAAGCACCATCTGCCACAAGATGCAAAATCACGTATTCAGGTGAGTTCTGGCCCACATACTGAAGGTGAAGAATTTTACCAGTTTTACAAATGTGGGTTTTATGGCAACAGACACTCACACATTTTCACATTGTACACGTTGTATTTGCACTTTTAGTGATTGGGTGTTCTTCATTTCTTTTATAAAAAATTGTGTGTGTGTACATCTAAGTTCTAATATGGTTGGCAAAACAAATCAGAGTGTCTTCCATGTCTGGAATGGATGTACAGTTTCTTGAGCCTACAAGGTAATCAGATAACCTTATTTGAATTGGGAATAGGCTTGACTGAAATTTTAGATTTTGTCTATTCTACTAAGTACTTATACTATTTTCACTTGCATTAATAAAAAGACTAAAATACAGCTTTCATTGACTAAAACTAGACTGAAATGTCATTGGATTTCATCAACTAAAACATTCTGAAAAAATGCATTCTCAAAAAATGCTCAAACTTTTAGTCGACTTAAACTTGACTAGATTAAAGAGAGTCTGGACGTGACTAAGACTAATAAAAACTAAACTGATAGCTTGATGCAAAGACTAAACTAAATCTAAAATTAAAACAGACTGCCAAAAACAACACTAATCAGAACTAAAACATCCTCGGGATAAATTTGAAACAGTATAAGGGCCTGGATCGAATTTTCACACCCGGGCCCATGACTATGTTGTTACGCCACTGCTCATCCAAATACCTCTTCCTTTTTACTCAGTTACCTAAAGTGAACATTCGCCTTGCTGCAGTTCTCTATTATTCTGATTCTCAGTGATGCTGAATATGAACACAACAAGAACATAGTTAGTCCAGGTTTTGTTTTCTGTGTCAGAACACAAGCTTTCAGCCCACCAACTCTTTAACATACTCTGCAGTGGTGTTCGAGCCTGGTGTTCAGAAGTCACATATTTGGCTTGAAAAGCTGGAGCGTTTTGTCTCCTGTCTTTCATTCTAATCCCCACGGGACGTCCTCTTCCTCCTCTGCAAGCCCGGCAGCCGGTTCCCATCTCTCTGCAGCCCAGCGCTGGAGAGTGTAAGGTTACACACGGCACCTGTTGGGGGATGAAAGCATGTGGCTTTGGGCTGCTTTCAGCAGAGAACAGCCGAACTCAAGGACTCCTCTGTGGAGCCTGAGACTCAGCTATGAGCACTGGAGCTGGAGTTCTCAGGCTATTTTCTCAGGCATGGATCCCTTCCAGTGTGAAAAAAATACAAAAGCTTCATCCTTTAGACACATTAGGCAGAGATGAAGCCATCTAAAAAGCCTTCTGTGGTCGTTCTCTGGTTAGAACACGCGGATGCCTTGCGGATGACCATGTAGACGAAGTTATGGTTGGGCCATATGATGACATGCAACTGTTCTCATGATAAACTTTGTCAGAACATGCTTTAACGCTTTTCTGAGCACATGGGGATTCTTGTGAGCACATAAAATACCGGCCAACTGCAAGTTTCATTACACAGAGAGCATAATTACACTTGTTAAATTAGATTTAGTGCAGCGCAGACTGTAAAAAGCTTGAGCTGTAAAACGCAGAATAAAAATGAGTCATGAAAGATCATATAAAAAGTATTTTATAATTTGGACACTGCTACTTATCAAACCTTAAATATAACCGCTGTAATACATGTGTGTACGGATAAAGTGCTGTGATATATTTACATCAATTCGGCTCTTAAGGAATGATAAGAATATTCAAAGCGCTTCAGATATTGACCAAAAGAAACATGATGGGATTTTGAATGTATTGTTGCTCCCATTTCCCGTGTCAAACACTTTTTACTGGTCTAGGATTCCACAAGCCCAGTAGTAGTGTTTAACAGATGAGCCGAATCAGGTGTGTTGAGTGGACCTCCAGGACCCTTGAAAGTGACCATTCTGTCTACATGAACACACTACAACAGTGTGAACAGTGTATCTCTCTGTTTGACTCCTTCACCAGGGGGGCAGCCAGGAACCCAGCGCCCGGGGAGCAGTGTGTGGGGACGCTCCCTTGCTCAAGGGCCCCTTAGAGGTGATTAGCAGTTTTGGGAATGGAACCTATGACTTCCTGATCACAGGGCACTGTATTAGATATTGTATTGTAATAACTTTCATTTTTGCGTCAAATGGGCAAGAACAAACATAAACAAATTAAATTAATTCAGAAAACTTTTGCAAAATATTTGTTGTCCAATATCATGACTAACACAAGAAACAACAACAACCATAATAATAATATTAATACTACTTCTACAACTACTACTACTTCTACAACTACTACTACTACTACTACTACTACTACTGCTACTACTACAACTACTACTACTACTACTACTACTACTACTACTGCTACTAATACTACTAC
>JBBMFX010000122.1:1536923-1551700 GCA_037832545.1 Rhabdalestes septentrionalis | reverse complement strand
CTATCTATCTATCAATCTATGTATCTATGTATCTATGTATCTATCTATCTATCTATCTATCCATCCATCCATCCATCCATCCATCCATCCATCTATCTATCTATCTATCTATCTGTCCGTCCGTCTGTCTATCCATCTATCTATCTACCTGCAGTGTCTATCTGTTCATCTAACTTCCATTTCTAAGCCCCGTTTCAGACTGTGAACACTTCAAGCAGTAAGTGTTTAGAAATCTTTTATAGTCTTCACCTGTTATGTAAGAGTCCATTTTCTTTAGTTTTGGATCCTCAGTCTGCTGCTTGGATGAACCTGTAGCTGCTGAGTGTAAGCACAACATCAAGAGAGGTTTGAAGGCTCATATAATTTATTATGTTCTGGAATTGCGCGCACCTGGCTTGAATTAAGGCCTAATTCGCCAAATTGACTCTGAGAACTTACTCCTAAGCTCGGAAAATAGTCTCTACTCTTCTGAAGGGTCTTTGCACTAGATATTGCATCACTTCCTCTAAGATTTTATTGCATTCAGCTGGAAAAACAGGTGTGGAATCTGTACTTAAACGAAAGTATGAATACTTTTTCAGAATCTTTAACATGGACATTTAAATACAATATACAGATAAGTTACAAATGTTTTGTATGATGGTGTGTGATTCGATAGTGCATATTGTGGTAAATAACAGTACTGACCATTGCCAAATTCACATCGTTTTGGGCAGTTTATTTCGCCCTGATATACATTTTTGTTCGATGTTTTACCAACAGCAATATATTCTAAAACAAGAGAGCTTGAGTGGGTAGTTTCAGTTAATAAAATGAAAATTAACTGATATTACAAGTATACATTTTTTATTATGCTTCTGAATTATTCATCTACATTTACTTCCCAAGACCTTGAATTTAGATTAATTTACATAAAAAGGCAAATAACATGACATTATACTCCCATCAGCCATAACATAATTAACTCCCGATAGTTGTCTCCTGTGTGCTGCCTCAGAGCTCTGACCCATCAGAGCTCGCTTTGGTCTCTGGAAGCAAGATCCTGTAAGTCCTGTAAGTTGTGATTTGTTGACTCCATGGATTGGACTAGTTTGCCCAGCACATCCTATGGATGATTCACTGGAATGAGGTTTGGGGAATTTGGAGGCCAAGACAAGACCTCATTGTCATGTTCCTCGAACCGTTCCTGTGGCATGTCCATGATAATGCCCTACTGGAATCCCATTTTCATGAAGGGATGTTCTTGATTTGTTTAGGAAGGTGGTGCATGTCAAAGTAATATTCACATGAATGCCAGGACCCAGGTTTATGCTGCATAAGATTTCCCAGAAGATCACACTGCCCCCACTTGCTTGCCTTGTTCACTGGTGCATCTTTCTTCCATCTCTTTCTTGCTAAGCGAGGCACCTGGCCATCCACATGATGTAAAAGAAAACTTAATGTATTAGACCAGGCAACTTTTTTCCACTGGTGTAGCTCTGATGCATACATGCCCACTGTAGTCACTCTGGACTATGTACAGCATGGGCACTCTACCCATCCACGTACTGTTCCGACACATATCCATTCCCTCGACAGTGATATAAGTGGAATTTTGGTTTAAGTCGAACACACCCTAGTCTCAGTCACTTCCTAATCCAGCTGTAAAATCATAAAAACACAACTAACCCACAGATTACGGAAAAGAAAACTCCCTAATTTATACACCACGTAACTGCGTATTCGTCCACTGTACGCAGCCAAACTATTTAACCCACGTCATCCGTAAGTACAAGGCTAACGGTATAAATCGAGGGGTATCGGGAGCCTCGAAACATTGTTTGTGGAGACTGTTGTAACTCGAGGACCTCGCTGTATGTAGCAAGCTGTGATGCACTGTGTGTTCTGACACCTTTCTGTCATAGCCAGAATGAACAGTTCCAGCTATTTGTGCAGCAATATCTTTACTGAGGGACTGGACCAGACAGGCTAACCTTCTCTTCCCACTCACATCAATGAGTCTTGGCGCCCATGACCCTGTCACTGGTTCACTTTGGGTAGGTACTGACCACTGCATGCTGGGACAGCCCACACGACCTGCTGCTCCGGAGACGCTCTGACCCAGTCGTCTAGCCATCACAGCGTGGCCCTTTTCATAGCTGCTAAGAAGCTTATGCTTGTCCATTTTCCCTGCTTCCAACTCATCAACTTCAAGAACCGATGGTTCGCTTGCTGCCTTTGACAGGTGCCACTGTACAAAATAATCAGTGTTATTCGCTTAACCTGTCAGAGGTTTTAAGGTCATAGCTGATTGCTGTACTTTGGTAATCAAACACAAATATTCCAAAATTATACTTAATGACAGTAATGAAGTCACTCAAATATTTTCCACTCCTGCATGAGGGCATTTAGTGAGGTCAGCTACTGAGGCTGGATCATCAGTTACAGCTTAAAAACAGCACCTTAGTGAAGCGGCACTGGATGGTGACTACAATTCCAAGGAACACGGTTCCACTACTCTGCAGCCTGGTGCAGGAGGATTTATACCACTCTAGCATAGGGCATGGTGACCTTAGGCCCATGTGCAGCTGTTCCATAGTGCCCCATTCTACAGATCTGTCCTTTTTTAGATAATATATGTGTACAGTTGAACACCCACTATTTAGAAGAGCTGTCTGTATACTTTTGGACATGTTGTGCCTGCATACATTAACTCTGCATTGTGTTGTTTATGGCATAATCTTCGTTGGCTATCTTACAAAGCAGCTATTGTTGATTGCAATATTTATTTATTGCAGTATTAAATTATTTATAATGTTGGTTTTTTTTAATCATATTATATTTTATCGTATTATGTTTTGTCACCATTTTACACAAGCAAAATCTCATTCAGGGTCAAGTTTACTGCCCAGGAACCCTGATATCGTCACGATAAACACCATTTCTCCTTGCTGTAGTCCTTGGTAGCATTGGTTTGGTGTATTATTGCACCTTAGTTCCACATAAACAAAGATAAATACACACACCTGCCTCGCGGCAAAGGACCAGCATGATTTGTCTGCATTACAAACACTCTCTGGAGCTTTGGCACCACGGAGCGCTTTTGTTCCAAATCAGACTTATTGGCTAATGCTAATGACTGTATTTTCAATCAGTGCACATCATAATTTAGATGCAGCTCAGGCTGACGCAGGTCTAGAGCACAGAAGCAGAGGGATAGGGATGAATGAAGAAGGAGAGAGAGAAGCGAAGGAGAGAGACATCTCTGGTGGCTCCAGCCGCAGGAAGCCCCAGAGCTACGTAGAAGCAAGCTGGCACACTCCGCTAGCTGGACACTTAGTTTTTATTGTCTCACTGAGCAGCTATGAGCAGAAAACGCTCCCTGTGTCTGTGCGCCGGCAATTAAATCGCCGTGTTTTTTCCTTCTCCCTGCAGATATAGCTTTAGTAGCTCATGAAACAATTAATGAATAAGTGGATGGAAGTGAGCACTGAGCATGCTTGTGTAAGAACAATAGGCTCCCATGAAGTGCTGGTGAGCTGCGAATTTGCAAATCATTTGCAAACGTTTTACATTTTTGATTTGTAAACCAGAAAGGTGTGACAGAAATCTGCTCTGCATTTGAAATGATTCACTGGTTAGCTCATGAATTTTCACATCATCACATCTTCTAAGTAGTGGCTGGAGGATGATCACTGTATGGAAGAAAGATATATCAGTCACAGCAGCACTGCACACTGTCACTGAGTGTGTCAGGACAAATTGTACCTTTCAGGGCATAAATACTGTCATTGGGGTGGTACTCTTGGGAGTACACCTTCAGTACCCTTGTTTTAGGGGCATAATTGTGTTAAAATGTATAGCAGCTATGTTTTTGCAATGGCCCGATACACTCTATCTTTATTCCAGGCATTTGTTTTCTCCATTAAAGTAATAAAATGTACAAATATGTCCATTTAGACTGAGATAATAAATGTATTGCATATTTGAAACACATTTGAGGTACACATATGCGCCCTGTACATTGCTGGTTTGACATTTATATTGGCTGTACTAGTTTAGGGCCCAGTTTTGAATCTAGCTTTTGTTTCCTTGGTTATCCTTTCTGTACAATAAGCCACATTCAGCTGTTCCTCATTAAAGCATAAGCCAAAAGATGCCATGCTATACTTCTACAAGAGATATATAGTTCCATAAAATATACTGAGGCAAAATTTTTGGTTCTATTTGTTTCAAATCAAGATTTTCCTGTCAAGTAATAGATGTAGTAGGCTGGCTGCATGCAGTACTGCACCAAAATGACACACAGTACTGCACCAAGACTCCTATTCATTTCAACAGGCTTTCAGATTTCCCTGAAAACTACACCAACAAACAGTTTTAATTAAAAAAGAATTGATTTTTATAACATGAACACATGAAATGTCATTTTCTTTCCCACCACTCTGTTACATGAAGCCATGTTAAGCATATTAGATCGTCCTCAATGAGGAGCAAATCCGATTCAGCTGTGCTCTGCAATTAGCAAACATCCAGAGGCGACGACTGAGCTCCATATTTGGGGTCAATCTCAGGCGACCTTCACACAGCGGCTCCGTGCCTCGTCTGGAAAAGTGCAGAGAGTGCACTGGAAGTTGTGTGGGAACACGGCTAAAAGTTGGCCATGAGTGACACGGCTGAAGATATGAGCTTTGACGTGGGACAGATTGCAGACCCCTGCGGTGAGGCCTCGGGGGCACGAGGGGCACCAAGATCGTCCTCTCGCAGAGCTGAGGTGGAGCGTGTATGTGTGTGTGTGTGAGTGTGTGTGTGTGTGTGTGTGTGTGTGTGTGGTTCAGAGCTCACAGATGTGCGTGTCTGTTGACCCCACGGCAACGGAACTCCTGTCACTATGCAGCTGACTCCTCATAGCAACAGACGCAGGGCTGATTTTAATACCCAGATGACAAAGGTCATAAATTAATCAGTCAAAGACAGACAGGAGGAGCTGAATGCACAACGAGCTCAGTAATATTCGCCACCTTTCTGGCCGCGCCTTCATTATTCACCTGAATTTCTAATTATTGACGCCTCCGGTTAGTGCCATACGCTGGGTTGTGTATATGTCCGCGCCCTGCTTTGATGCTTTGACCAGCTAATAGAGTCCGGAGAGTCGATATCTGACGCGGTTTGAGGGCGATATGATGCACAGCCCCACAGCCAAGGTCACTACACCAACCCCATGCTTTAATACACTTATCAGCGGGCCTGCTGTCTGTGAGTGATGGAGTGTTATGTGTTTGGCTTAGTGACCCTCTCTGCATTAAGAGGCGCTGATGTGCATACAGGCCCTCATAAACAAACAGCACCTACACACTCCACACCATCATTCAGCACAGTCATGGATGAGGAAGCTCAGGAAGAAAAGAGAGAGCGAGAGGGAGGAAGGGAGAGGCGGTGGGTACCGTGGCTGTCACGACCACTTGATTAAATTCAATTACCCAATTATAAACAGGCACCCTGCAGACCTCAAGAGAATTTGTTTTCATCTTTGGGGGAATTTTTCTCTCACTTTTTAGTCACATCCACTAGCACCACTATTACTGGGGAGGGTGAAGGTTAGAACATGCTTCCTCCATATAAAGTCAGTTGAAGCATCGATACGTCTTTTGAAGTTGCCGCTGGTACAACATGGACAGCTTGACACACTTGGGGGTGAATCCTACCCTCTGATTCTGTTACAATAGGTAACAGATGTATAAGTGTTAAGTGACTGTTTGCTATACGTGAACACACAACAGCACACGGTGTGAACTGTGTGAAATTCTGCCTTAATATTTATCCCATTCACCAAGTGTGTGGGGACGGTACTTGCTCAATGTTACCACAGTGGTGCCACCAGCCATCTTGGGGTTCGAACCTTCGACCATCTGATCACTGGGGCAACTCCCTAAGCCAGCAGCTGCTAGCGGGGGTATGGGGAGAGAGGGAGGGGCATCCTACCCCCAGAGAGAGCGAGGGCCATTGAAGAGCATCAGTGATTAAGTTTTCCCTTATTTGTCCCCTGCAGTGTCATTTTTATGCTTGTTTTACTATCTGGTCCTGACCAGAGAATGATGGGTTCCTCTTTTGAGTCTTTAGGGAGTTTTTTGGTGTCACATTTGGCTTAGACCTTGGAGACATAACATCAAAAGTGCTACCTATATAAAATTGGATTGGAGATCATTTATACTCTCTTAGACTCCTGGCATTGGTATGGGATTGAACTCACAATCTACTAAAACAGGATGGATGCTTTGACAGCCGTGCATTTCAGGAGCCACCTTTAATCTTTTGAACTGCATTCACTTCCATGATGGTCCACATATTTGTGGTTGGATTCAGTGTTTGTCTATATAATAAATATATATTATTGTAAACATTTTAATTCTGTGTCATATATTTGTAATAGTTGGAGGAAAGTGACTGCATTCTAGAGGTCATCTGTAAAAATTCTTCCACAGTAATAATGATACCAAGGAAATTCCATCTGGAAATAAGCACATATTTTTATATTGTAATATAATAATCTCTACTGAACTATATTCTCTTTTAGAAATAAAAGAAACTAGAATTTGCTTACAAAACTGCTGATATCAAGATCTTTTTGTTAGTTTCACGTAGCCCTGGGTCTTTTGGAAAAAAACAAACAAACAACATAAGGTATGAATGGTTAGATTATGGAATTAAAGTAGTAAAAAAATAAATATGCAAAAATGTTAAAAAATGTCGAAGGGTTAATGTAATTTGTAATTTACAGCCAAACTATAAAATTTTTCATTACAGTATGATCATTTTTTCAGTGTCAGAAAAAGAAGAAGTAAAAGAAAGAACAGAAATCAACAAAAAAACAAAACACAACAAAAACTCTAGTGTGATTTTTAGATTGATGTAAGATTATCAAATCTTTTGGCGTGAAGGACACATATGCTGGCAAACTATAGATGGTTCTGACTGCCTCTAACCTAGGGAAAGACTAATAAAGGTATGAGAGAATAAAAGCAAATAGCTAATATATTCAACATTAAGTACTTTAAAAGTTAAACGTCAGTAACTGCAAATGATTTCTAACTCTTACCAGATGCTACACTTGATTATTAGCCACAGAAAACTACATGGTGAGTGGCTTGTCAATAATAAGGTTTATAAATCAAAAAGAAACAAATGAACATCTAGAAGTAATGCTTCATTTTTTTTAAAATCCATGTCATGATGGCCTCAGCCAAATAAAATGCTGTTATTTCTCTAAATAAACTGAATATTTGTTAAAAATTCCTTTTTAGTTACTGTGTAAGATGAATTTTTTTGTTCAAATGTTTTAGCAGATATTCTGATGATCCCTCTTGTTAAAAATGACATTCATAATTAATATATTTAATGAAGTTCATATATGAATATAATTAATGTAGTAATTAATGTCGTTATTGTATGCCTTGGTCACTTCCTTTCACTGTATTATGCGTGTGTTTATTTGTGATGTGTCTTTATATATGCTCAACTAGGATTATGTGAACTTGACTATGTTAGTGTGTGCAAGTTAGTGAGTGTGTGTATAGACACACACACACACACACACAAACACTAGCATGCACAAATGAACACAGTTGTGCACACATGAGCTCACACTCGCTGAAAAGAGAGAGCATGTTGATATAGATGTGACAGATGTGATCTATGATGAAGCATGCAATTCATTTCAAATGAATTTGATTAGAATTATCTGACCCATTTTTCTGAACCGCAATCCCATTTTACTTGAACACTCCTCATCGCTATAAAAAGGGGAACAGCTAATGTTGTGAGGCCTGAGCAATTATAATTGATAACAGCATTTCAGCACAAAAAGAGAATAAACAGCCTTTATTAATCATAAGAACACATCTGTATGTAACATTGTATACTATATGCTAGCGGTGTGCAGAGCGGCCGCTATTTGTATCTGTATTTGTATTTGTTGAAAGGGGAAAATTATCCGTATTCGTATTTGTTTCTGTATTCGAGTACAATTCATAATTCAGCACGCAAACTCCTTCCGCCGCCACGACTTTCTGATCGCAGGGCGAGTGCCCTAACCATGCGAGCGGGGGTGTGGGGGCGGGGGGTGGTTCCCGAATACAAATATTTTATTAAGTATTTGTCCGAATACCGTATTCGTAAAAAAAAACCCAGTGAATCTCACAGGACAGGAGTATAATTTATTTTAGTCTCTTAAAGGGGAAACTGTCTATATCAACCTTCAGTGTTGCCCA
This sequence comes from Rhabdalestes septentrionalis, assembly GCA_037832545.1. Lineage (NCBI taxonomy): Eukaryota > Metazoa > Chordata > Actinopteri > Characiformes > Alestidae > Rhabdalestes > Rhabdalestes septentrionalis. The sequence goes on along the minus strand of JBBMFX010000122.1, from coordinate 1,543,454 downwards.
TTTATATTAAAGATATTATAAGTGTCTCAGCTGTGAGTGCTTTATCAGTAAGGCTGAAAACATGGCATCACACCAAAACAGGGGCCATTTACAACATCCTCCGGTTGTGTTGTGCTGTATGACCCTACGATCCAGGAAGATGATATTTTGTCTCATAACTGTACATGTCCTGTCAATCACAATTAAGTTTGACTTGACTTGAATGCCATACTCAGGTCTTTTGGTTTGTGTCCCAATTAATAAAGCAACATTTCACCAAATATACCTGATAGTACTCTCTATAATAAAAGCAATGTAGTGAGTAGATACTGTGCTAATGAGTAAGTTAGCCCAAAAACAGTGTATGGTGTCACATTATCATGTCTGCATGCTAACGTGTGCTTCCATGTTAGCCTATTAGCATGCTCTGCCCTGCTATTCCTGTAAACTTTCTCTAGTGTAAGAGCAACAGAGAGGGATTACAGAGAGAAGGGGCTGGGATGGGATGGTGATGGAAACTGAGATGAACCCAGGAGGCTAAGTGCCCTCTTTTCTTTTCTTCCTCTCTCAAAGTGAAAAGGCCTGTGTTGCCGCTGCTCAGCTTAAAAGCATTTTAAACATCTCTCCTGGAAGAAAGGAGGACTCACAATGCCGATCTGAGCCAAGGGGCACGGCGCACTGTGCTGCCGCAGCAGCTCGCTGCTCTGGGATCGGCTACGGCAGCCCTGCAGTTTTGCAGTTCTTTAATGAAGTTCGCTCGTCTCTCTCCCGCCCCAACCCTCAGTTTCTTAATCAGGGAGAGATGATCATATGCTGCAGAACTGATTCCTTTAAAGGTGCAGTCAGATTCTGAGAGCTGGAACCACAGTCTAGAGTATAAACACATTTACTCTTTTCGACAGCTCATTTCAGATTCCCCCAGAGCACAGAGCTACTGTCTTACTCAATCAGCGGCTGCTGAATCCAGTGTGTACCAACAATTATTACACAGCACAATCCCCATATTGGGCTCCCTCCCGTTCATTTGGGCGCTGCTGGGTTTAAACGAACATGTTAATCCAACACTGTAGGCGTTAATCCAAACACCGTAGGTGTTAATCCAACACTGAGGATTTTGCCGTGTAAATATTTCAAGGGAATTTTTGTCAGCCAGCTGGAACGCAGGCCTCCTTAAAATGCTTATAGTGTAAAAATAAATGTTGTAAGTTTCCTACAGTTGTTTTATTGCTTTTTATTTTCTTCATGAGGTCCAGCTATGATATTAATGTGCCATTTTGTACTAAGAACAGTCCTCATCATTTGCATGTGACCATTTTCCTATCCCTATTTATCCTCTGGTATTTAACAAGCTGTTTTTGTTACTGTGCCTTTAATGACCCCTGTTTTGGTGTGATGCCATGTTTTCAGCCTTACTGATAAAGCACTCACAGCTGAGACACTTATAATATCTTCAATATTAATGGGCAACACTGAAGGTTGATAGAGACAGTTTCTCCTTTAAGAGGCTAAAAGAAATGATCCTCCTGTCCTGAGACAGATTTACTGGGGTCACAGGGGCACCCCAGTAAAATTCTCACTCACCTTTAGTGGCCTTTTCCTGTCACTGACGACCTCCACTGCCTAAATCACTGATATACATGTTTTTCTATTAAATTTGCAGGCTAATTCACAAATATGGCAATAAATGAATCATCTAGATTTGGAGAGCATTTAATTTTGATCTTTGATGTTCTCCAGCAACAGATCACAGTTATTACTATATAGGGGAAAATCTTTCTGTTTTTGTTCAGGAATGTTAAAGAAATACTATGGAACACAGTTAATAGACTGATGCTCTTGAATTGTTTCTACAGAACAGAAGAGAATAGAAAAGAAAAGTAAAGAAAAGAAGAGAAAAGAAAAGAATAGAACTGAAAAGGAAAGAAAACTGAATTGAAATCTCAAACTCACTGATCTTTTGTCCTTAAAGTAAGCAATAGATATTAAACCAAGAACTAAAAAATACAAGGAAACCAGGAAAACATTTAGTTTGTGATATCTGTGGCTTTTATTTGCATTGTTGTGCTCAACGTACTAAATTATCATACAGCAATGACTTGTTTTTCTGTGTTTTATTCTCTGAGTGTATCAGAATAGTTCATATAGAGCTTGAAATCGCTTTTCTCTGGAAGACCGAATCTTTGGGCCTCCCTGTATGGGGCTGGTTTTCACCGCTCATGAGATAGCATGTCTAAATATAGTAGTTGTGAAATGATTAGCCTTGTAATGAGATAATTTTACCACGTAAAGTAATTTATGGAAGGAGCTACATCACTTGTGTGGCTTAAACAAGTGTTCTCTTTTTAACAAACATTTTTAGAGATATTATGAGATTATTATGGTGTCTTTTGAATTGAAGGACATTTACGTGGCCTGTGAACAGGAACTACAGCCCAATAGAGCAATGTTTCTCAACCTTTTCAACATTAAGGCCCACCTATTTGTCACAGCACATAGCCAAGGCCCACTCGCCCACATTAGATCATCTTAATTAACCAATTGCGGACCAATGGCCTGTCTCAATTTTAGATTCATGGCCCAATCAAAAACCTTCGTGGCCCATCAGTGGCCCCCAACCCCATGGTTGAGAACATAAGAGCCTACTTGAAAATCCAGGAATCACCACTGCTTATGATGGTAATTGCACTTGAGTTCTGTTTCTGTATTTTTATAGGGTGACGGTATATTTATATATATTTATATATGATCATGTGTACCTATAAACCACACAATTGCATTCTAGTACTCAATTTGTTTCTTGATGCAATATGTGCAGTTTTTAAACATGAAAAAATAGAATTTGTACTTAATTACCACATTTTTACTTCAAGTTTAAAGCTTTTATATGTTTATATAGATATATACACACACAGAAATTGTCCGTTTCACTTTTAGTTTAGCGCTTGTGTGAGTGTATGTGCATGTAGTTTCATTTAAATATAGCTGAGATCACAACAGAGCAGCGTTACCTACCCCGATCTTAGAGGCTCCCGCTCCCAGCACACATGATCCAGCTGATCAACTCATTAACAAGCTGTAAGTCGTTTGAAGTAGGCGTGTAAGAGCAGGGATAACACAAACACTGGAGGGGGCCGTCATTCTTATTCATTTCCGTCTCCGAGGTTTTACCGCAGAGGACAGTCAGAGAACTAAAAGCCATATAACCAAATCCCAAGTGTTGTTTTAAAGCCTACAGTGCTGAATTAACTCTTACAGAGTTCATCTGTGTCCCTCTAGACTTCGTCTTAACACTGTAGGTGTACTTGCAACACTGGGGGATTTGCATGCGAAGGTAAACAACATAATTATAGCCATAAAGCATGTTTCTCCAGGCTACTGCCGACTATTAGGAGCCAAGCAGCTGCCAGACACTTTGATTTTTTTCCCCGGCTTCGCAGGATCGCGCCTTATTGTTCTAAAATCTCAGTGTGTACTTTTAATGAATTACACATAATTACTTGTTCGGTAAGACATGCATCCTTATTTGAAAGGGAAACTCTGGCTCGCAGTGTGCGCACTACTCTCTTGCTATTCCACTAATCATTAATGCGTTGACCTCCGTTGCAATCAGCCTGATCAAGCGTATCCTGCTACACTGAATCACACACGGCCCTTTGTGGCAAGCAGCCTGTTTTTTTACTCACCGCGGTTGGTGCACGCCACATGTACCCTTTATTCTTGAATAAAACATTTAAAAGGGCGCAAAAAACTTTCTTTTTCCAATGAAAAATACATCTGTTAATGAATGGGGGCCCTTGAAATGCAAATGGCGGCGGTGTGAAGGGAAGGCGCTCCAACGCCAGGCCGCTGATACTTTCAAAAGAAAGTGCTGGCGCCTCCTTAAACTGTATAAATTATATTTCACAAAATGGAAGAGGACATTTTGTACCTAATGCGCACCAGCCAGAGTGTCACGGTGTCCGCGCTGCCCTATATACCAGCCTTCACCCTACATTTCTTCTTCAATTATGTGAGCAGCGTATAATCCTGAACCTGCACACAAAGGGGTCCACGATCCCGTTCAGTGGCCTGTGTGCATATAGCCAACAGTAATTCAGTTAAATAAGACATTATGTAAACCAGCCTTTAACAAATGTAGGGGGAAAAAAACAATAGCGTAGTGGATGTATCTGTGTTTGTCCTGCCTCCTCACAAAATCAGGAATTAGCCGATAAGCTGAAGCAGATCACGGAAAATAAATAATAAAAGATGTAAAATATAAATAATAAAAGATAAAACAGTATACAAAGTATAAAATGTATTATTAATTAATTTCATAAATCCAGACTGCAGCCCATCTGTTACTCCACAATCTGCCTCCCTCTACCCACATCGGTGGGAAGGAATCACCACTGGCCTGATATTTTTGGATGACGGGCCATTCAAAGCACAACAGTGACACTGAGAGTTTTGGTTTGATAGTGTGTTACACTGCTAGGCCGAGAATGGCCCAACACCCAAACACATTTGGCCTAAAGTGGCCCTTTGGTCACAAACTGACCACTGATGAAGGGCTATTGGATTTCTAACTCAAACTGCACATGGGTTATGGCTTCTAAAAGTACAAAAATGGAGCCAAGAGGGAAGAGTTTCTGTCAAAGTGGCAGGTTCACCACTGTGGTGAGAATAGTGATCTACCTTTATAATAAGTGCTCCTTTCTGCGGAGAGATAGGGAAGAGGTGGGCTGCTCCGGACAGTTAATTTTTCTCTGCATGAAGACGAGCACACCTATTTTAAACTCTGCATGCTTGTTAATAAACATTTAAACTGAATCAGGGCAGGAAAACCAGCAGTATGCCCAGAGCAGGGGGGAGACCGCAACATCAGGGCTGGGAAACGCTGCAAAGATGGCATAGAGTTCAGTCACAGCAGCGGCTTTTAAAAGTGAATTATGGGCAGCTGGGTAAAGCTCAGCTGAACCACACAAGCCACCTGCAGCTTCTTCCTCTGAGAACAAAGCCACGGGGAGGGGGGTGACCACCAGATGACCCCTGCAGGTTAAATAAAATCCTACCGCTGTCCTTCTCGCCCTCATTTACCCTAATGATCTGAAACCAGGCTCCCACTGTGCAGTCACTGCACTCCACCTTGTGGTGGCCGGTAGAATATTCCCAAATCAGCCCATATTGTTGATTGTATTTTAAGCTGATCGATCGTCAATACAACACAATGGTCAAAATCTTGTTTTTAAATATGACCATGCTTATCCAGGCATTAACGAAGGTAAACCATTTGCCACACATGTACACACCACACAGTGTGTGTTTTGTCCTCAACACCCAGGGAGCAGTGAATGAGAAGACTACCACAGGGATGTCTGTGCCAGCCCTGGGATTTGAACCCACAGCCTTCTGGTCACAGGTCAAATGCCCTAACCACTAGGCCACCAGTGTTAATGGCCAAATTGTGATGTCCAGTCGACTGGGCAGAGTGTCTCCGGGTCCTGTGGGGAGTTCACCCTGCGATCAGAAGGTTGTGGGTTGATTCCCAAGACAGCGAGTGGCACTCCTGAGGTTCCCCGGAACAAGAGACTAACCCCACACGCTGCTCCACAGGCGCAGTGTTCATGGCTGCCCGCTGCTTCACTTGGTGAATGGGTTTAAATAAGAGAAAACATTTTGAGTTATTCAGGTTGTGGTGTGTTCCCATTTGACAGAACGCTTACTTTCACTTTTCACTTTCTAATGTTTTCAAACAAAGGACAACAGAGTCATGGATGTCCAAGGATGCATACTGATGCACATGGGAGTGAAGTCTAGCCAGAGTGCAAAAGACTAAAAGTCAATGTGTTCTATAACTGAAAGCTGTCCTAACTCTGCACACACCTGCATATGGGGCTCTGTGGCAACAGACTGACCAGTGCCCACTGCCTGCTGTTGAAAGTGTGTACAATGGGCATCAAAATTGGACCATGAAGCAAAGGAACAAGGTGGCCTGGTTTGATGAATCATGTTTTCTTAGAAATCACAATGGGAGGAAGGCAAGTACCACCTGCCAAAACCGAGTACCTTCACAGAAACAGCACACCTTAGTGACAATAGTCCATGACCTATTTCAGCAGTGTACTGTAATACTGCGAAACATTGTTCAGGAAGGTTTGAGGCCAAATTTGCCATATCCTGATCTGACCAATTGTCCATAAGATGTGCTGGACAAGCTTGTCTGATCCATGTACCCAATACCAGCCAGGTCTTTTTTATACGAAATGTCTCATAACATTTGGATTTCAACAGCAACATCAGTTGCAACTCTTCCGTCCTGACTGAGAAGCTCCCCAGGAGACTCCTCAGCAAGCTGCTTGGAAGAATGATAAGGAGTGCACGAAGCAGATCAAAAATAGGAGAGTTTGATTTGTTAAGCATTTTTTAGCTTCTGCATAATGTCACGTTTCCATAGTTTTTAAATCAAGCAGGTTTTCTGTCATTTCAGCAGTAAACACAGAGAGAGAGAGAGAGAGAGAGAGAGAGAGAGAGAGAGAGAGAGAGAGAGAGAGAGAGAGAGAGAAAGAGAGA
>JBBMFX010000122.1:1521032-1536823 GCA_037832545.1 Rhabdalestes septentrionalis | reverse complement strand
TGTGTGTGTGTGTGGGTGTGTGTGTGTGTGTGTGTGTGTGTGTGTGTTTGTGTGTGTGTGTCCGGTTTGTATTTATTCAGCTGCTTTGGCACTAGTTTTCCTAATGTAGTTTTAATTTGTCTATACAGGACATATTGGAAAAGAAAGGCTACTGAGGCTGCTGTCTAAATTGAAAATTGAGCTCACAAGAGAACTTATACATTTAGATTTCATGAAATTTACATGTAGGCAGGAATTGCATCTCCTTAATGCACCCTTCCATCATGTTTGTGTGCTTTTGGAGATCTTAGTGACCTTAAAGAACTTTTTAGCCTTGTGATGGAGCACAAGAAATGGACCACTACTACAAATATGTATGTTGACATGATAGCTGGAGAGATAGGGGGTCCTAGTTTAGACAATGAGAGAGAGGAGCTTGAAGGAGCTATTGGAAAATGACCTGTCTGTGCCCTGCATCTCTCTATACGTACATTGTTCAGACAGATGGAGAAATTTGGCCTTTTCGTTAGTAAGGCACTATGAATGATGAGGAACTGGACAGTGTTATACTTAACATAAAAATGAAATGCTGCCTGCTGGCTACCATATGGTGAAGGGGAGACTACGATCCTTGGGGGTCCATGTCCAGTGGAGGAGGGTCGCTGCTTCAATGCTTCGCCTCGACTCTATGGAGATCCTTTCTAGACACATTGGATTAGTTTGCGTCCTACCTAGGACATATTCTGTGAAAGGCCCCCTTTTACTTTGGCATGTAGACACAAACAACAAGCTAATTTGTGCTTTTAGTTGGTGGTAAAAGAATTAAACCTGCATGTGATCAATTGAATTGTACAGTAAGCAATTACATCATACTGATTTGACCTCAAATTCTACAGGTCCAACATTGTGCTGTTTGGAGCAGTGGATGGATATTTTTGGGTTTGCTAATGATTTGTCCTTTTTGTCCATACCTCCTATATATTAAGGTGATACAATTCCTGCCTCCATGTGAATTCCATGAAATTTAGTTCTAAATCTAAAAGACAAATTACCATTATAACATTTATTAGCGGGTAAAAGGGGCATTGGTGACTTTACCATTTTTATTAAACATATAATATCTAACTATTGAATTACTATTATAAGGTTGATACCCGATAACTTGCGTTTAACCAATCTGTCTCCGTTCCTCTTCCTCTGGCATCTTTGTGTTTTTCAGCCAATCACAAAACCAGGAGCCATCAGCCAATAAAATTCAGCATTCAGCAAAATGAACAAATCTTTTTTCGGGTCATTAAGTTCATATTGTTCATTTTAGCAAAATATAATCAAAATGTTACGTTGGACCTCCCTAACTCATCGACTGCTTACACAAACGTTGAGCATACTACAAACAAGACAAAACTATAATGCTATAAGAAACAGAAATGTTTCATTCATTGTTTACCTGTGTCTTTAGTCTATGATTCGCTCACCTCGCCTCTTATCTGACAAGTTTTCGGTCGTTCGTTCATCATTGGACAGCCCAATTAGCTAACCAATGCAGCCTGAGCCGGAAAGAGAATTTATTAGTTTATCTCTCGATTCTTCGGGTTTGAGACTCAATAATTCCAATACAGAAACTTTAGGATGTAGCGCAAGTGCGCATGCGCGACTGAACGAATCACTCGTAAGAGACGACTCGTTCTTTCCGAGTCACATTAAATTCAAGAACGACCCATCACTACTCTGCGCGCGAGGAAATTAAAAAAAACATAAGAGAGTAAAAATACAGTTTTCACGCAATATTACCACAACCGAGCACTCGATTCTAAATGTTGTCTCTCGAGTTTCATATCTGCACTTGCGACTTCTCATTTTACGAGACAGAAAAGTGTTTTGACATTGATGTGACGTCATACTACTCCCCCACCCCCACACCCCCCCGCAACGAGTCTATAAAATGTGTGCCCCCCCAAAAGCAATGCCAGGCCCGTCCACAAATCCGTGTCTGGCGTCGGGTCTGACAACAAACATTGTAAAGGGTTCAAATTGTGTGCTACATTCACACTTGTTTTCTTTTAAATGTTTTCTTTTACATGATAGAAAAACACAAAACAAAAACACAACCAATCACGGTTTTAGGAGGTCAAACCTAGCACCTGTAATTCGAGACTGGTACCTAAAATCCACCCGGAGGCCACGCCCCTGCCCGGGCCTTTTGACCAATAGCAGAGCAGCAGAGCCTCATGAGGAGAAACGCCACCTAGGTCTGGAGACTGGAGTCTCTGGAGCAACTGAGAATGGACGGAGAAATTTTAGAGGTGAAGGAAAATGTGTTTACTTGTTTAAGGCATATACCGTAAATTAAAAAACTTCTTATTCAGTGCATTAAACCAGTCAGGCCTGCACTTGGACTTAGAGATTTGAAAATTTGCGCCGTGTGGAGCTGGCATTGTGCCAGCACTGACATTTATTAAAATAAGTGGTTTAAAGGTAATTCGAAGCCACTTTGAGATTATTTAGAGGAGTTAGAGAAGAAAATGTCTTTAAGACATGCTAGTCTCTTCGTTCCATGAGCTGCTTTGCATGACATCACCTGTCGGCTTTTGGCTTTTAGCTCCATGTTATTGCTCCTCCAGGTTCTGAACCTCCAGAGGGTGGGAAAGCTGAAAGAGTGGCAGCGCAGGATGTCCATCACCCTAACGCAGGTCAATGGCCAGAGGAAATATGGCGGTCCTCCTCCTGGTAGGTGCCTCGGGACTGTGGGCCCTTGCATTAGTGCGAGCGCCAGAAAGTTCTTCGAGCCTTTTTTTAGTTAAAGGCAAAAAAAGAGGGCACTTTTCATTCCCATCTCAGTGTTGAGACTGTTCTCACAGCTTTGGCCTGTCCTAGACCCAGGCCTTGATGTCAGAAAACCTTAATTTGTCACGTTTTTTTCTTCACCCCTGCCTCTAATTAACAGTACCAGCAGCCTTCATACCTGCCAGCAGTTATGGACAGGTGGCAGCATCAGCTCCCATTGGCTTAACCATCAATTAGGGTAATTAGGTAAGTCAACCGGGAACTTGGTCTCCTGGGTATGTGCCTCCTTAGATGTGTCCCTCAAACGCTGGCCCTGGAGGCCAGCTGCTCTGAACGTTATAGGGGATTTCCATCCCAGTACACCTGATCCAATTTGATCAGCACATTAACAACACGTTGCTGAAGTAAAGTGGATGTTAATGTGGAGGAAAAGGCATTAAAATGTGGGGGGTGAGGGGTCTAGGACCAAGATTCAGGAAATTAGCAGTAAAGCCAAATTTTCTACTTTTATTCACGTTGCTCACATTAACTTAACCGTCGGTTATGGTAACTGAGTGATTCTTCCAGGCACTTGGTCTCCTAGTTGTCTCCCTCAAATTCCAGGAGGCCTGCTGCTCTTTTTCCGTCCTAGTACACATGATGCAAGTAATTAGCACTTTAACAACACCTTCCCTGAGGTGAAGTGTGTGTCAATGTGTGGGAAAAGCATAAATTGTGGAGGTGGGGGGGTCCAGGAGCAAGATTCAGAAACGTTTTATTAAAGAAAGCACAGATTATATTGTAAACCCTCAGCTAAGCTTAATGCAGAGCGTCTCAGTCCTGGTCCTGGAGGCACCCTGCCTTGCTCATTTGAGTGTTTCACTGATTCCAACACACCTGATCCAGCTAAACAGCTCATTAGCTACCCCTCACTGAACTGGAGTGGGTGTGTTAAGTCAGGGAAACCACTAAAATGTGCAGGACTGAGAAACTGCAGCAGATTAGGGTTTAAATAACAGAAGCAGGTTAGGGTTTTAAAGCTGCCTCCGCAGGAACGTGGGTCTCTAGGACCAGGGATGGTGATCACTGTTGTAAATTAAAAGCCCTTTAAATTACTTCTTGTCTTCCGAGTCAGAATCAGTTTATTTACATTTCACTAAATAGGATGATGTGAATTGATGAGGCTCAAACTGGGGTCCATGTTAATAAAGAAAAGGTGGATAAAGTTGAGTTCTGCACAGTTTAGTGCACTGTAAAAAATGGTTTAACCTAAAATAATGGACTTTTAAGTTTTATTCAGAGTATACTTTGTAGTAAACATGAAACATTGCAAAGTAAACATTTTTTATTCTGGCTGTAGAGCCGCCACAGAATTGCAATTTCATGTTGAATAACATATTATTTATATATTTGTTTAAAAACACAAAATATAATGGACTCAATTAATCGACAGAACACTTGATTCCAAACATAGAATTTCTGATGAGTACAATTAAATCCCAATAATCAGACTGCCACCTGTGTACCAGAACTGTATGCTTCAATTTATATTGTTCCTTAATGTTTTGATCATTCCTGGTAATTTATTGCTCTAATTACATGCAAAGAAACACAATGTCACCCAGATAGTTTCTGGAAATGCATCTCAAAACTTCTCTTTAACCACATTCATCATAACCACACAGGATTCAGGTCTAAGGACCGTGTTAAATATAGTGTAAGTATAAGTATCATCTTTTATGGCTTTTCAGTTGATGTAAGTGCTGTTTACCATGGACGTTACGACAATCCTGCTCCCTGGTAAAAACCAGTCATGTAATGTTATGCCGTCCAAAATGGTTGGAGAATCACTGTAACAGCCTGTTAGGACCAGGGTGGGAGGAGACATTGTTCTTAGCGATTTTTGACTGTTCTGAGTAATCAAGAATCTGGGCCCTCGTTAACAGTCTCCTACTGTGTTGAGCTGGGTGTGTTAAAGCTTGGGAAAGCAGTGGCCCTCAAGGACAAGTACTGGGAAACCCTGGCTTTTAGTCAAAAGTGAGAAACGGTCAAATAGCAGAATGTTTCTGTGTAGGCGGTGTTCAATTTTGGCAGCACAAGAGTGTTTGTCAACTACAGCAAGGAAATAGACAAAATGAGGCCTGTTCATATTTGGTAATACTCAATCAGTAATTATTTATATATATATATTCCTTATTATATTATATTTCATATATATAATCTATAATATATGATGTGTGTGCCTGTGTGTATATATATTGGCTGAAATTCACAAAGATTCACACAAAATCACTACTTGAAAGAATTATATTAAGGCTCCTGTTCTGATGTGCGGAGTTCACACTCTGAACCTGCGTCAAATAACTGGACTCTGACTGAAATGTGTCATATTGCATCATTTGTTGTTTTGGTTTTTTTACCAGATGATCCGGATATGTATGATATTCTTCCTTCCTCCCATGTAAACCTAACCATTACAGAACCAACGTTAAAAAAAAACCCATTTTGGTTTATGTGTTCTCAGAAATGTAGATCAAGTAGTAACTTATTTGAACTGAAGATACCTGGATAATGAACAGATGAGTCTTACGAGATGATGTAGCATCGGGCTGTGGGTCCTCTTTCAGAAGTGTTGGCTGTGTTGAGGCTGCCCTTGTGAGCTGGTCGTGTTGATTATTTTTAGTTAATGCCATGAGCTTTCACATACAGCTGTGTTTCCTCCTTCTGTGGCTTTTTTCTCCTGCGCTTGCTTGGCACTTGCTGTCACAAGTTTTGACAAAATTCCCATTAACTAAAAATCTTAGCGTTTCTGAGATTGACACAGCTACAATTTGTGCACCCACTGTTCAGCCTCTTTCACACTCTGTTAGATGCATCATACTTATTGCTACCGGTAGCCAGAGTTTCTGTCAAACATGGGCAAGATCATGAGCAGGAATATCAAACTCTTGAATGTAATAAGGATGTGTGTGTATGTGCATATATAAGACCATTACAACAACAGGGACTGTCGCAGCAATTCTCTATTGAATCACAAACCAAAGCATGAAGTCCTTTAGGAATCTCCTTTATTAGTAAATAGTTGAGTAATGGAGTATGAAAGAAGGAAAATGTAGAAGAAGAACGCTCATCCTAATTCTGGCCCTTATAGAGTGCAGGAGGCTGATTCCCTCGAACTGTTAGTATACTAATGACTACACACATGTCTACACACAGTGTCCCAAAGAGTGGATGATTATCATAAAGAAAATGGATATAAACAATGTAGATCTGAAACTAGTACAATTTGAATCATATTAAAAGAACATATTTATTACTTACAGCATATGGTCAGTGTAAGTTAATCAGAGGTTCGATCATTAGTTAAAAATGTATATTAGTTTAAAATTTCCAATACAGGGATATCATATTGCAATCTAATATTTGGACTATAATATGGATTTGGTCTCCCTTAGCAGCTATAACAGCTTCCACTGTTCTTGGAAGATTTTTGCCATTTCTGTGGGAATTTGTGTCCATTTATTCTGTAGAGCATTAATGATGTCGGACATGAATGACGAAGGTCTGGTTCACAGTCTTTGTTCCCGTTCATCCCAAAGGTGTTGGATTGGGTTGAGGTCCGGACTCTGTGGGGACCAGTCAGTTCCTTCCACAGCATGTGTGCCGGAATCATCATAGACTAATGTGGCCATTCTGTCACACAAGTGAAACGGTGCTCAGTCAGGAACACGGCTCCCGGGAAGTAGTGTAGGGGGGTTCCTTGCTCAAGGGTACTTCTGCAGTGACGCTAGCAGTGGGATTTGAACCCCAGTACTCTGATTGCAGGGCCAACACCCTAACCACTAGTTTGACTCACTACATCATTATATTCCTCGTAAGCATACCAAACCTCATGACATGTCCAAGGGGTACGGTTAACTGGCTCATTTCAGCATCTCACCAAACAAACCTACACTACCGTCAGAAGTTTTAGAACACCCCAATTTTTCTGTTCTTTCCTTTTTTTGTGTGTATTGAAATTCAAGCCGTTCAGCGTCTCGTTGTTCATGCAGAAAGTTTTTCCCAACTATGTTGCAGAAGTTCCCATAAGCTGTGGCAGTTAGGTTGCTTAACTTTGAAAACTTCTGTCCAGTTCATCCTAAAGCAGCTCGATGGGCTCTGGAGACTTCTGGCCGCTCCATGTTTTCCAGCTCGCCATCTTGTTCTGTTTTCTAAGGTAGTGCTGGCAGAGCTTAAACTTATATTTTGGGACACTGTCTTGATTTATTGGCACTTCTGGGTAACTGTACAATTTCTATGCTATTCATGCTATTCATTTTGAATTTCAATTAAAAAAAAAAAGCTTGAAACACAGGAATGTTCTAAACCTTCTGACCTGTAGTGTAAGTCTGACCATATGATATGTTTACATGTTTACATCTGTATTTACTCACATCTTCTACAGTTCTATTTGGTTCCCTCAACAAAATGGTTTAAAATTCAGCAGGCGGTACACGTCCGTGCAATACCTTGTGATTTAATGGTTCAACTTGCTGCGTCATGGATGCACACTGCATTACTGTAATTTCAGCTGTACATGTACACACGTTTAAAGCTGCTACACACATGTTGACTTGTATTATTTTAATATGTGATTTTTGATTGTTCATGGCTGGCTAGATCAAACGTTTGAATTTGGGTGAAATATTTCAGTTTAAAATGTCCATTTACTGTGTTGGGCTGGTACCCACGACCATAGTGTGGAGTAAGCAGTTACAGAAAATGAGCAAGAAAGAGTTTTCCATTTATTGGAGCATTCAGTATGAAAACGGTACTATATTTACCCTGGAGTAATGTCATATTGTCAGATCTGTTGAACTGGCTATACACTCTGAATAAGAAATTGTATTGTGTACAGTTAAACTGTATTGTATTATATTTGTGTAATCGTCATGACACTGCAAGGGGGCAGATTTGAACAGCAAGACATTAAGATGCTCAAAAAGCAGCAGGATGTGCATCTTTTGGGGTGGGTAATGCATTTGCGTGATGGGTGACAACAGGAAACAGCAAGTTTGAGAAGATGGAAAAGACTGAAATGAGCGCTAAAGTAATGTGGGCAACTTTGTGTGGAGTGCTGTACAACACTGGGTGTTTGAAAAATAACTTTTGACTGATTTGAGAGAAGTCATCCTTGATATTAATGGGTGCACTATGATGACACCATGCTCCGTCATGGCCATCAGCCATAAAGTTGATAAACTGTCAACTTAAATATGGTGTTTGAAAGGTCTGCGATGCATACTGTGAATACTTTAGTCATGGTTCACCCTGCTGCACTGGCAGCAATGAAGAGAAGCACAGGCTGTTAGAGCTTGAAGAGGTGTCATCTGAATGCCCCCTAAGGCATTGGTCTTGTTAATTTCCATAAATCATGAAGAACTAGCATATAGTGACAAAATAAAGGGTCAACTAAACCTGCCTTGCTTTTCATTTCTCTTTATTTTCCCCCCTCTCTCTCTCTCTCTCTCTCTCTGTCTCCTCTCCTGGTTCAGACTGGAGAGGTCCTGCCCCGGGTCCGGGCTGCGAGGTGTTTATCAGTCAGATCCCACGGGACGTCTTTGAGGACTGTTTGATCCCTGTCTTCCAGAGCGTGGCACCACTGTACGAATTTCGTCTCATGATGAACTTCAGCGGCCAGAACCGTGGCTTCGCCTACGCTAAGTATGCAGACCCTGCCAGCGCGGTAGCCACCATCCAGGCCCTGAACCAGTACCCGCTGCAGGCGGGCGTCCGGCTGACCGTCCGGAGGAGCACGGAGAAGAGGCAGCTGAGTCTGGGAGAGGTGCCCTCGGGCATGGGCCGGGAGGAGCTTCTCCTATTCCTCCAGATGGTCTCGGACGGAGTCGAAGGAGTCACTTTGAAGTCTAATGGGCCCAAGGGAAAGGACGTCTCTGCCCTGGTGCTCTACTCATCTCACTACGCTGCTTCAATGGCTAAGAAGGTGCTTGTACAAGGTATGAGGGGAGCCTAATCAGAGTTAGGCCTAATCAGAAAGTACAGAAAAGTCCAGGCTTTATGGCTTTTTTAACATCTGCTTTTGTCTATTCATGTAGACTAGACAAAAGTAGATGTGTGTCAGTGTTAAAAACCACATAAGTGTATTTATTTGAGATTACTTCACAATAAAGTACAGTTGAATTGATTGATTTAGGGGGTTTAGGCATGGAGTTTGCTGATTGGTGTGATATGAGGCTTGATTGGCTAACGTTCGGACACCAAGAAAGTCCTTTTTAAAATCTGTCATAGGTGATGTTTTGAAAAGAGTGTTTTTCTTAAAGACTATATACATTGCAGTGTTTTGGTTTTTGGTTGAATAAGTTGAAGCAGACAAACAGTAATGCCATATTTAAAATGTAATTAAAAAATTAAGCACTTGTCAGAATCAAGTACACCAAGTCCATTGATTTGTATTCAGCATTTAACATCTTGAACTGCACGAAATCTGCTCAGGGATTTATTCTGCCTTATTTGTAATGAAGCCTGCAGCTGCTCAGTCTTCGTCTAAGTACTGATGATATCCAAGACACCCACGACAAAACATATCGTGACATAATGTGATGTAATGTATCTCTATCATGATGAGTAATTTGTTGCTTAACCATTTGCTGTAAACCCTTCGTGAATTCCGAGGTGGGGTCTGTTGGCACAAAACAAAAAACTGCAAAAGAGTACAGACAGACCTGATGAATCTTTCTTCTGAGATGCTTTAGATTCTTCTTGTGCATATTTGGTAAATATTTAGAAGCGTGTAGACATTAAGGGGTGATGTATTTCCTCCAGTGAGCGATCACATTTAGCAGAGAAGGAGTTGTTCTGGTGGGTTTGATTCACTGAGGTGTTAACTGATGTAAGAGGCTTCCTTCAGTTTCAGTCACGTCTCACAGCGCTGTCAGTCATGTGTGTTCTGACATTAGAGTGGAGTTTGTTAATATGCATTTTGCTAAGGGATTGTGGAGGAGAGTATTAAAACCTTCTTCTGTGATTCGCTGAACACATTAGGCCTAGACGGAGCATCAACTTCAGGCTTTATCCAGAAGCAAGGCCTTGGCACACCAGGCTTAAAAAGGAATTTCTGATTTTTCCAAATTTTATCATGAATTACTCGAGACAAACAGTTATTTAGAGTGTTCTCTGAAGTGAAACCGCCCTGCACTGCAGAATGATGATGTTGGTACTCTGAGACACCTTCCACACAAATATAACTTTATTTAGCATAAATGGATTATAAAGATCTATTTCGGACCAAAATCTTCCCAAAACTCTTAAACATGGGTAGCAGGAAGCGTAGCCATAAAAATTCCACTTTTAGTGGCGTACAACTTGCCTTGTTCACATCTCCTTCACTGTAACACGATACCTTTCACTGAAACTGAGTATTTCAGATTGGCTTAGTGTACACTGTAGTCGTTTTATGATGCTGAAATTGTAAAAATTATCATAATTCTCCTTTTATCTGCATCCAAATAAACATCTAATAGCCTGCTTCCCCAGGTATGGATGAAGCCTAATTATGTTATTATTGTTAGATTTTAATATTTATTTAACGCTCCAAGATTAACATGGGTCTCTGAATCTGACCTGGTATGTTTGAGGCTAAACTTTAGGCCGATGAGGGAAAAACCCTGTGCCATAATGTTTAGGACAAATCACTTGGATACACATTTTTATATGGCACTTTTGAATCAGTTGTAGTTGAAAACTCGCGATTAAAAACGGCACCCTTAACTCAACAGCGTTTAAGCCAGAATGATAACTTTGAGATCGACCTTGCGCCTGGTTTAGCGGCCAGCCTACAGCTGTGCGCAGCTCAAATATACATCAGTAGTTCTTCTGCAGAGCAGTAAACAAGCCCAGAGTGAAAGGCGGGAGGCTTTCAGCACTTGTTGTGCAACACGGTGGAGAGCAGGATACCTGCAGAGCACATGTCTTTCAAACGCCACGCTGAGCAGATCCTCCGCTGACGAGCTTAATGTTAATTTATGCTAATCGAATGCAAATAAAGACACAACAGAGGTAGGGAAATAATTAAGGCCTAGCAAAGAGCAATCAAAACCTGAGCATGAATCACTGAATAGTATAACAGGATGACAGGAATTATTCAAACCTGTATTGATTTTAATTGGTTTTATCTGCAATACTGGGACGTATGGCCTCACCCTAGTTTGTAGCCGTTACATTTAGATGGAAATTAAACTTTTTTGGACCTGGTGTCATGACAGGAATTATCTCACCATTTGTATTATTGCAATTGTAGAATTATCAGTCGTGACATTACCTCACTTGGCATCGAGCTGCATGAGGAGCTATTAAGGATTCGGGATGAACAGATGAATGCTTGTTCAGTAATCTCACATATTATGAACATCTGTCCCTTTACGTATCACACAAGAACTTTTATTTTCTGGGGTTTCACAAGCGGAATTAGTTTGTTTTGGTTTTTTTTTTATGTTTCACACAGTGCGGTGGGATGAATCCTATTAAACAGGACTAATTATGATTTAATTGTAATGAAATATGCAGTTGGTTAGTGATCAGTTTACTGATGTGCTCAGAAAAGCTTATTATTATTATTATTATTATTATTATTATTATTATTTATTATTATTATTATATTACTACTACTAAAAATAGGGCTGTGTTTTGTTTTGGCATTTCCCATTGATACCAGTACTGACATCTTATTGATACCTCCCTTTAAATGAAAACTAATTGTGGGTGTGGCTTCATCCAGAAATGAGCCAAGGCTCGATTTTGTTGCAGTCATTCTTATATTCTTACCACCAAAATTGTAATTTAATTTTTGGTTACTAGGCAATATTTAGTCAGTACCTAGTTATTAAGTGTAAAAGGATTCACAAGTGCTACCTTAATGACATTTACCATAAAATACATTCAAAATAGCTTTTGAAAGGGTTCCTTACATTTTCTTTTCCCTATTTTCATTTTACTAGAGGGGAGGGCTGCTTTATTAATAACATTTTGTTTTCAGTTACAAGTTTGAATGGAAAAAACTATCTAGTTTGGTCTGATTTATTTTTGGACTTTTCAATATACTGAATAGATGCTCAGTAGTTTTCAGCAAAGTGGCCACCAATAGACACGTGTGAAATTATTTCTCTGTATTTAACCCGTTCACCATGTGAAGCAGGGATATTGCCACAAATGAGGGGCACCTGGGGAGCTGTGTGTGGGGACGGTACCTTACTCAAGGATACCTCAGTGGTGACATTAGCAGTGTTGGGATTAAAACCCACAACCTTCTGATTGCATGGGGCGAGTTGCCAACTACTAGGCCACCAGCCAATCCTATTTATTTTAATTTGAATAATTTGTGAGGGGATGTCAATCGCAGTGTGAATCCCAGTGAATGCGTCTGTCTTGCTTGGATATCTTGTAACTAAACAATGCAGACTTAAGGCTCCATTTGAGGTGTGAAATCATCTGCTGAGGCTTGACTGCCCAGAACATTAATCAGTATACCAGAACCAGTCTCCCAGGCTCTGAACTGGCAGGAGGTCTAAGAGAAGACTACCCCCCTCCCACCAATTCATGAAATCTTTAAGGAGGAATGTATTTTGGACTAGCGTTAAAGCTGGTGTTCAAGAGCCACTATAAAATATGTGGGTTTAACTCCATTGATGTTTGACCTACTTTTAAACTTCTCAACAAAAAAACTCTCAAGCACCTATTCAGGGTCCTTTACGGATAAAATAAAAAAGCCAAATCTTCATATTCTAGTTATTTTACTGCTCTAACACACACAATCAAGCTAATCAGCTAATTACCAAGCCCCTCACTGAGATAAAGAGAGTGTGTTGGAGCAGAAAGGAATAAGGCTGTGTCCAAAGCTGCTTTCTTAACTGTAGTGCGTTGCTGTGCAGTTCAAGTTCTGGTGTCTGAAAAACATGGAGAAAATCCAGCAGTTCCATGTGGAGGCAGCATAGAAGTCATGTACCCTAGCAGACATGAAATGCTCATAAAGCAATGTGTCAAATGCCCACGCTGTCCACCTTAGAAAGTGTGCAAATGCACGCAGTGTGCAAATGAGCATCAGAACATGCAGGAATGGAAGAAGGTGGTCTGGTTTGATGAATCACATTTTTAATGTCATTTGGAAAGCCAGGTGTGTGTGTGTGTCACTAACCTGAGGAATGGATGGTGAGGGTGGCCTAATGGATAGGATACTTGCATCTGGACCAAGAGTTCATGGGTTTGAATCCTACATTCAGCATGGCACCACTGGGTTCCTGAGTAAATCCAATAACCCCAAGTTGCTCCAGTTAGAGTTACATGTAGTTTTAATGTTCTGGCTGACTAGTGTATAAAGTGTAAAGTGGCCCTTATAGACATGAGTGTCTAAATGCTGTGAATGTAAATGTAGGAGATGGAACCAGAATGCACTGTAGGAAAAAGACAAGCTGCCAGAGGCTCTGTGATGCTCTGAGCAGTGATCTGCTGGGAAACAGGATAGTGCATCCTGACAAACTGCAGAAGTTGTTCAGGAATGGTTGAATAGTTTGAGGAACACGAGAAGGACTCCAGATTCCTAGATCTCAACATGATCGAGCATCTGTGCTGGACAAACTAGTGTGATCCGGGGCTTAAAGGACTTGATGTTAATGTCTTGGCGCCAGATACTGCTGTTTTGGCAACAAATACAATGCTATGCAAGTAGTTTAAATTTTCTGGCTGGGGGTATGAAGTGAAAAGTGGCCCTTGTAGTCATGCGTTAACAATCCATCACATCACACAGTGTGCAACTGTCTCTCCGTATTTGCCCCCTTCACCAAGTGAAGCAGCGGAAAGCCAGGAACGCAGCACCCAGGGGGCAGAGTGTGGGGATGGTACCTTGGTGGTGCCACTGGAATTAAAATGTACGACTCGGAGCAGCACCCTAACCACCAGGCCACCAGCTGCCCCTTTTCTATACTGGTTTAGTGGATGTGAGATTGCTGGAGTCCTCATTCCAAAACTATAAGCACTGAGGTGAGGGCTGTGTGACAACCACACCAGGTCTTTTTGAATCTTGCTGTGTGCATGGGGACACCATTCTACAGGAACAGGGAAGGGCCGTCCACAAGTTGTGGCCACAAAAACATGTATATGTAATATAATTGGGCGGCACGGTGGCACAGGGGTTAACACCGTTGCCTCACAGCAAGAAGGTCCTGGGTTCGACTTTCTGTGTGGAGTTTACATGTTCTTTCCTCTTCTGGGAGCTCTGGTTTCCTCCCACCACCAAAAAACATGCGTGATTGGGGGTTAGGTTGATTGAGCCCACTAAATTGGCCCTAGATGTGTGTGTGGCCCTGCAACCCTGCGACTGTCCACGGGTGTACCCCGCCTTCGCCCGTAGCAGCTGGGATAGGCTCAAACTGAACCACCCACCCCCCCGAATGCCCCACGACCCTGAGTGCAGGATAAAGTGAGGGTGGATGGATGTACTTTTTCAGTGAAATTGTTAAAGAATGCAAAGACATTTTTATGCAGTTATATTACATGAAATATCTGATTTTGTGGCAATAAGTTGTGGGAGACCCTTTCCTAACAGAGCCCAAACCCTGAAAAACTGGCCAAAAACACATTACACCTCCTCCAAACTTTACTGTTAGCGCTAGCATTGCATACAAAGAGATAGCATTGCTGCCATCCTCCAATGCTGGATTCATCCATCAGACTGCCAGATAGTGAATTGCCTCCGCTCCAGAGTCCAGTGGGGGCATGTTGTACGCCACACTAGTCGATGCATTACATTACACATAGTGATCTTGAGCTTGGGTGCCGCTGCTCGACCGTGGTAACCTGTCTTGCGTGCTTGGTCTGAAATTGCTCCCCAGCACACACAATCTTGCCTAATTCTGCTACATTGAAAATTAGGTTGTTCTACAAAAATGAATCTGTATACAGGCAATGGAATATTACTACTATAGCACACCTACTATGTAGCACTACTGTCTTTCTCTCGAGAGTAAAATTGATTGAAGGATCATTTCAAATACAGTCTAGAATGGTCTAGGCATGAGATTTTCAAAGAGCAGAGTTAGGAATTGTTTTACTAGATATTTTCTTTGCTTTCTCCTGTCCTCAGCCTTTAAGAAGCAGTTTCACGCCTGCGTCTCTGTCCGATGGATGACATATGGCTCCAGGTTCAAACCAGATGAGTGCCATGAAGAGACTGTTTCATTGAAGGCTTCTGTCCCACCTCCACGCTTTCAAATCAAGCAACCCGCCCACCTTTGTAACTGTAGAGATTCTGTTCTTCCCCTCTCTTCTCCCCCTGTTCCTGTCAAACCCTCTTCCCCTCCTCACCATAACCAGCACTTCTCCCGGGCTGTAGGGGGTCCAGCCCCCCATATGAGTAATGGGATGGTACCGCTGACCACCAGAAAGCCAGAATTGCCACCCTGTGATGCAGTTGGGCAGCTAAAGTGGCTGTGTGAGCTCTACCGGTTGGGCACCCCGCTCTACGATGTGCACTATAATCACACAGGCCCAGATGGATTTCTTTACTTCACCTACAGGTAGTCATACATACATACATACATACATACATACATAGGATTAAAATTGCAGCTTGCTGCATCATTTTCAAGATTCAAGATTTTTTATTGTCGTAACACTTATACACTAATTACGCTTAGCCGACACAAGAGGAAGCTTGTAGTATTAGTAATTTTGGTGTTTAATGAGAATGAGTAGTGCTTTGCATCACAAGCTATACCATATTTTTCGCTGTATAAAATGCTCCGGAATATAAGACACCCAATTGTAAAGGAGGAAAATCTAGAAAAAAAGATTCTGACCCAAATACTGTAGTAAAATATCTTGAAAAGGAGATAACGGTGATGGAGGGAAAGGTACCGGTAAACTCAGCTGAGCGTTGACATGGTACCCGGGCAGCACATGGTTAGACTGTCGGGAGGGGGGGAACAGGCGCGCTACAGGAGGGAGAGGAAAGCCCGAACACACAGCCTGGCCGTGCAGGGAGGGTCAGAGATAGGGTGACC
>JBBMFX010000122.1:1508421-1520932 GCA_037832545.1 Rhabdalestes septentrionalis | reverse complement strand
ACACAGCCTGGCCGTGCAGGGAGGGTCAGAGATAGGGTGACCAAATGTCCGGTGTTCCCCAGATGTGTCCATTTTTTACGTCCTGTCCAGGGCGTCCGAGTTTCTATTTAGAAAGTGGGGAAATGTCCTGGTTTTTTATTACCTTTCATTGAACCATTAAATTGACCGGCACTAGGGCACTGCGCTGCGTGTGACGTAATCCCTGAGCCACGTCAGTGCGGGCAGCTCTGTTTAAAACCAGAAGACCGTGTGTCTGTCAGCATGCTAGCAACATGCCAAAGTGTAAGTGCACATATCCCCCATAGAGTAGCAGGAAAAGACTCTACAAGGTAGCATGAATCGTCAGAAATCTCACGGTAGCATTTCTCAGTTAGAACGTCTGTGGCTCTAGCACCTCTAAAGATCTAGAGATCTATCTTAGCTCTTCCCATGAAATAGATTTTTATTGGACTAGGCATATCAATATTGGTGCTAAACTGGTTCTTTAGATCATAGAAGATTCAAGGTAGCATTTTTTGACATGGCAGCATAATTTATCTGAACACTTGTGCTTGTATGTACATTGTCTTAGAACTAGGTCCGTCTATGAGGTGCAGTTTATCATTATTCTATTGTTGTGACCATTAATGCACCCAAACAGTGCAGAAACATTATGGTGACAGTCTGTAATGTTGATCATTTATTCACTCGCATGCCAAAATTCAATACATTTAAAAAATACTTGTACAGCAAAAATACGTGCTAGGGTGCTTTTACAGCTAAATGTGTGCTAGGGAGCTTGTAATTATTTTTTTCATCTATCATGTGACATGCCATATACATTAAATTTTGCATTTTATTTGTGTATATATAGAGTAGTGGTTCCTCAGCTGCCAGTCCCACTCCGCGGCGTTGTCCAGATCCTACCTGGCACCAGCTTCGACACAATGGAGGCTGAAGTCCGCCAGGCAACCGCCAAGCAGGTCATCAAAGCCATGTGCCAGCGGTGCTGAGTCTCCTTTATCATAACCTGTGCCCAACCATGTATTAACAGTTTTGCGTTAAGAAAGCATGTAGTGTTGAATCGGCGCTCCCTTTTGAAAACTCTTGGGTAAATGGCAGGGAGAGATGGTTTGGTTTTTGTTGTTTGAACAACCTCGTTTTAGCTTTTGATATGTTTTATAATATTTTAATTATGGAGTATTAATACTTGTTTAATAATTGTGGTATTGTGTGTTAGCATCATCCAGTTTGTTTGCACTTTTCAGGTGTGCATGTATTTTTGCATGTGTTTGGTTTCATATGTGGAATGGTTTTGTTTGTTTGTGTGGGTTGCTTTCTGTGTTTTGCACTAATAAAAAAAAAAAAGAGATCTTTGATGGATAATTGTCTGCTAGTCCTGTCTTCCTAACCCAGTATCATTATATGATTGGATGAAGCTTTGTTTAGCTTTAAGAAGCCAGAGCTCCGTCCAATTTGGATGTAGGCAGGAAGGAGGACGTCTTTATACTAACAATTCTTCTCTCATAAAACACCCCATGCTTGGTGTTGATTCAGTAAACCCTCGAGATGGTGTGGTGTAAATTGCGGTTCAGCAGTTATGAAAATATAAAAGTGTTTTGGGAGCATATTTAGAGGCATATATACGGTTTAAACAATAAAAATAGGCTTCTTTTTTTTCACCACATCACAACAGGAGTTTTCAACATGCGCAGGGGCTCTTGGAACGTAACCCCCAAATATACTGCCTAAAAACTCCTGTTTCATTTTAAACTCGGCTTAATCCTTTTCCTTGAAAAAAATATCTCTCGACTGTACAAAAAAAAAATTATAGTTTATTGGGAAATTCTTGCAGAGCTGCAGCCTTCAACTGTCAACCCAAAGGAAGACCCACGGTGGTCAGAAGGCTGATAAAGCTCAACTTCAGCACCGTGAGTCTTTATATGTACTCTGGAGCTCCAAAAGTGAGAAAATATACCAGTTTCAGGACAGCAGCAACTCAAAATCTGCCTGTCCATCGCAAATATTTGTATAAAAGGATTTGTAATTTAGGCCAGATTCCCGTTTCTATAGATCAATAACAGCTGATGGTAATTGTAGTTTTTAACATCTTTTTTAAGCAATATAGATAATCTGTTAGGTCCTGTTCACTTTATTGCAGTCTTGAAATCTTGAACATTTCATACTGGTATATCAATAGAATCAAATATTGTTTTAGCATTTTATTTGATAATTCTCATTATAGCCCTATTACCCACCGGATGGTGGTGGTTCTATTGCCTTGTTTTTGTTTTTTTGTTTTTTTCATTTTAAAAGCAAGAAAAAACAATTTCATCACAACCAGCATTTGGGTTTGTTTTTTTGTAACACAGAGTAACAAAACATGGGTTCAGTCACTTTATTCATGCAAAATTAAATACCATCCAATCAGCCACACAGTGGAAAATAGTGAAAAATGTTTTTATAAAAAATGCCAAGCACTGTTTAACATTCCCTACTTTCTGGCATGGTGAAAAACAGTAGTGGATCTTGCTATCCAAAATAATAAGTCTTGCAAGTCCTGGGTACCTTAGAACCGACAGTCAGGCACTTCCAATGCTCAGGTAGTTCTGTAATTTCAGAAGGTAACAGAAAACTCCACAGGCTGGGAAGGGATATTTTGTTTATTATAATTTATGACTCCTTTGTTAACATACAGACAGATGACCGACTGAGAATGGAACAAAAGCTAGAATACTCCTCATCTGCTTTATGGGAGCAGTGGAAAAAAGTCTTAATATGAGGTGTGCTGATGGGTTATCGGTGTATGGTAAACGGGTCTAAGCCTCTGAGGTCCTTCTCTTGATCTCTTCAACAAGTTCTGCTCTGGAGACGTCCACCTGTTAAGCAACAGTTTTTTTTAATAATGGTTATGAATGAAATCATTAAAACAGGATCTACTAGGGCTGGGCGATTTAGCCTAAAATCAAATCTCGATTAATTGAACATTTTTACTCGATTACGATTAATGAACGATTATTTTATTTATTTATTTATTTATTTTTGCCTTCATAATTCACTGACAAGCTTTGTACAGTAAATATGCTCACAGATTACAAGTGAGAGATTTTCGAATGAAGGGTGCATTAGTTGATTTTAAAATAATTGAAGGAAACAGACTATCTACTAAACATCAATGTTGAACAACTGAAATTAAAGCACACATTGCCTAAAACGAACAGTCGCTTTGTTCTTATAAGAAAAAGTCTAATAAATAAAATGCATTTTTAGAAACAAAATTAATTATTTTCAATGTTTTTCTTATTACTTATTAAAAATAGCAACTCCACAGGCGGTAGTGTGTTTTTAAATGGAAAGTAACTGAAATAAATGACCTGGAAAATTTAGATCGATTATAGGTTCTGAATGTCAATTTTCGATTAATTGCCCAGCCCTAGGATCTACATGACCAAGGTAAACTGTAGCAGTTGTCATAAATCCAAAAGCCCAGGCTTTAGCACTCTGTGTGGTCAAAAGTCCTTGTAATTCAACAGCGTGATTCAAATTTGTTTATTTCCACGACACAATTGTCCAGCTGTGTGGAAATTATGGGTGAAACTCCGAGACAGTTCCTGTAATCACATACTTCAGTAATTACTTCCAATAGATTCCCCTGAATAGTGGGTGCTCGCTGTGAACATCTAACTCTCAGTTGCACAAAGTATTCAGTATTCAGAGCTCACATCCCCCCTCAGTCTCTCAGGTCCTCCAACACCTGGCTACTTACAGTCCTTACTTTAAACTCCTCTCTGAGCGGCAGAGCTTTTAATGCTGTAGCACAAAATCTGAAACGCTCTACGTCTTTCGAACTGCACTTTCATCCAAGTCATTTGTAAAAGGTGCTGTATGAGCAAATTTACCACACAACATTTGAGAATTATTATAAATATTTCCACTAAATTCTTAATTTAACAATAATACAATAATAATGAGTTGATCAATCAAAATTTAAAGGTGTGATAAATCTGGAGAATCTGATACACTGGTATGTTTCTCAAGCACCTACAGGGGCAGGAATGGGACAACAGTAGACCTTTCATGATTGGTCGTTTTGTAATCTTACTTTATTTTATTTTAAATAAAAAATAAAGTTATATTCTCTATGAATTGGCCTAACTTTAAGTTTGAATACTAAATATGAAGCTGTGCTCAACATTCTCCACCAAGAGGAGCATCACTGACGGAGGAAACCTCCAACAGCATCTCAGAACACTTAATCGATTAATTGTCTGTGATTATTAGATTACTCAGTTATATCCATAATGACCTCCTGAGTCAGCCATGGTGTTAATCAAGTTGTCCGCCTTGTGTTGCCTGCTAATAGGGAGGGTTTTGAATTATGTTTGTTTTTCTGGATTTCAAAATCTGACCAATAGGACGTTAATAAATAAGTAAACAATAAAGCTATCCAGCAAATGCATCTTCCACATAAACAGTTTTGTTGCACCGTGCATGTTTAGCCAACTCAGCTGAGGCAGCTTGGTAGTTATAGTTTATAAGCTGTAACCAGCAGCTTCACAAGGTTTGCTCAGGTAGAAATGAGTTTGGTGGGAAAGTTTTTGTTGAGAAGCTCTAAGACTTTTCCCTGCTCTTTTAAAAGAATAATGTACTGGAAAAAAACAGGATGTGCATCACTACGGCCACACTAATATTATAGTTATATTGTACTTTTCATACCTCCTCTCGGGTGGCCACAGTGCGCAGTTTGACGACTCCGTCTTTCAGCTCCTGCTCCCCCAGAATCGCCACCAGAGGGATGCCGGTCTCCTCACAGTGCTGCAGCTGAGTCAGCAGCTTTGGGTTCTTCTTATACAGCACTTCAGCCTTTAATGAGCAACGGGGAGAAGAGTCAAATACACAATGGTGGGAATTACACCGACTTAACGTTTTTAACATTTTGATTTTGTGTGCAATAAATTACATATTCTGGTTAGGAATCCCTTAAAAGTAGGACAAGTATTTTTTACACACACCTTAATGCCTGTATTCCACAGCTCGGCTGTCAGTCTGAGTCTCTCTTCCAGAAGGTTCTTCTGTGCTGAGGCCACCAAAACCTGCGTTTCTGTGGTGCGCACTTTCTCTGCTGACAGCTACAAAGAGACAGACCATAATAGTCAACCTCACAATCCAAAAGGGCTGAGACGGTGCATGTACACCACACATGGATCACGGTTGGGTTTGTGATGTGGTACGGAGAATTCGACGGAGAAGACGTGATTAAAGTAATGCCGACCTAAATTAACAAGCGTGAGTTTCATACGGAAACATTAAACAGCGACCTTTAAACGTTTAGCTTCAAGCCGATTAGCTTCACGGCTACTGAAAACGGCACGGATGTCCTGCAAGTCCCGTCTGCGTCTTTTAAATCGAGCGGGGTTATTTTGGGTTCCCAGTGAATTACAACGGAGAGTGAATCGTAGATCAGAAAAAGACGGTGTTTTGGTGTTGCTCGGCACCTGTATGGTATGTGTGCGGAACAAATATGAAAACGCTTCTGTGCTGGTGACGCACACCTGAGAAAATAACCGGAGCAAGGTAAAAAAAAAAAAAAAGTCCAACTGCTGCTCCGGACAGTTTTTAAACAACCCAATGAAGCTTGATAATGATTATTAGTGTGGGAATGCTTGAAATTGTCAGCCTTCAGAGATTATAGTCAATTGTTTTGCCACTCATCTGCTCTCACCAGTGGTCACTTACTCTGGTCCTGCAGATGCACTTTTCTTACCAGGTTTAAGATAAAACCACCCCTCATTATTTGCATTGTTACAAAAGCAAAGTGGAAAGCACAGGTAGCATAACCAATTGAATAAAAACTGTAATATAACAGTATAATAAAAAAAATGACAGTATAACAGTATATTTCGAGTATAATACAAAACGACACAAGTTGTTAGTTGTAGAGTCTGACAGCAGCTGGAATTAAAGACCTGCAGTATCTCTCCTTCACACACTATGGGTGCAGCATCTATCTAATACCAACACCCAGTTTACACCTGGTCCCTTCACCTGACTCGCATCTGGACTGTATCATAAGATTTTTAGTTACTCTAACAAACTGAATTCCAAACCCTTAGTTAAGCAATTTACAGCGCTGTGTCTCTCAGAGCACCTCCTGTGGTGGTTCAACTCACCTCGGGGGCTTTTGTGCTTGCGTGTTTATTTGGAAGCCTTTTTCAGACATAATCCTGCTACACTTAAAGCAGTGGTTCCCAAACGGGTCCTGGAAAAGCCCCTGCCCTGCACATTCTAGTGGTCTCCCTGCTCCCAACACATCTGATCCAACAGAGCTTAATTACCCAGACGTCCTTGAGCTGAACTGAGTGTGTAAACACACAAAAAAAATTTCAGGTACTCCCGCCATCCAGCCAGTCAGAGAAGTGAAAAACCTGGAGCAGGTGTGCCATATAGTGGCTGGAACTAGACTCTACTGTTTGCTTTGTGAGCCAGAACAAATTTGATGAGTCTCAAAAGGACTGTGCAGTAGGAGCTGAATGATTTTAGATTTAATGAAATCTAACAGAAATGCAAGAGCACCCGTGCCTTCACCAAAAACAATAAATAAAAAAAAAATTCAAATACTGCATATAGGGAAGGATCGTTGAAGACCCTTGTGGCATTCTGAAGACTGGGAGCTTCAAACAGAACTGTTGCATTGGTGCAACTTGTTTTTACCTTTTTCTCCATTCTCCCTTTTTGGTCTAAACAATTGTTTTCTACTCACGCCTGTGTGGCTCACCTCAGTTTTCTGCTCCATTAAAGAGAAGATTCTTTCTATGCCGATGCTGACACCCACACAGGGCACTTTCCTGCCTTTAGGGTCGAACATGCCCACCAGGCCATCGTAGCGCCCTCCACCGGCCACGCTGCCCAGACTGAGTCCTGCTTCGTCCCCGGACACCGCCCCGTTCTGCTCCGCGGGCGCAGGGTTGGGGGCCTGAAGCGTCTGGCACAACACAGCCTCGTAGATCACGCCCGTGTAGTAATCCAGCCCACGAGCCAGACTCAGGTCAAAGACCACCTATGGAGAAAAGGATGTTGAACTAGGCCTCCAAACAACTTTTTAACTATTAAATCAACAATAAAAATACCATGCCTTAACATGTGCCAGAACTACACCTTCCCATGTTTTGTATCTCCATTGATAAATACGGGCCCCATATAAGATCCTGAAGTATTTGAGCTATTATATGACTGCTCTGCAATAATTAATGGGTAATTTTGCACATTTGTAAATAATTCATTTTTTATTACCATTCTCAAATCTGTTTCGAAGAGATTTTTTTTCCTTGACCTGCAGAAACCCTGTACAGACTAAACGCCTGCCTGAATGATATTTACAGCTTTTGATCTTAAAGTAAAACACACCAACAATGAGATGTGTGTATGAAACTACTTTTTTTTTTGTATAAGTACAAAATATTTTGTTTATACTAAACTGGGTCACCGCATCGTTCTGGTTCTCCACTCATTATTTCAGTGCCCTTAACCATGCTGAGAGATGGTTTTCGCATAGTTCAATCTCAAAAGCTGGCTCAGCCGAAAATCGATTGTTCTCGGTGTTCCACCTACCCGCCTAAACACAGAGCAGACGTCTACAAAGTGCACTTCTTTAGTTTAGCGCTGGCGCTATGAGGCTAATGTGGCCAACAAGGGATAAAAACTTGAATGTGCATCAACTCCATGTCTAGATCATCACACACTTTCCAAAAACATTTCTACTCTCATCCAGCCACCACCGTACAACATCTCAACACACACCCGCTGGATTCCAGGGACATGAAGATCCAAAAGCCTCTATCTCATGTTGCCATTGAGACAGACTGGCTAATGGAGCCTGATCAGTGTGTCTAAAATCACTGCTGGGCCTTCTATTAGGCTACTTATTATAGACACAACCTGATAATCAAATATTTTAACGAATCATTTCTTAATCTTATATTACATTACATTAATTAGTATAATACGATGAAGTAAAGTTATATGAAAATGGCTGAAGTTTAACTTTCTATTTTATTCAAATTCTAAGCCAAGGGTAGATTAACACCAAAATACACATTTATAAATCTGAATTAATGTCCCAATCTCCCTAAATCATGCCGGTTTAATGGCAAGCAAGCAGCAGAAATAAGAGTAAGCTTAATCAAGATGGCAGAATATAATTTCATAATGACGCTCCATAAGCCACGGTCTTAAAAAGCAGCGGCCTGCAATCTCACCTCTCAGATGGACGAGAAGAAAGCAAACGTTTAGCGACCACACATGACTTCGGACCGAGTGTTTACACTAATTTCACTCTCATCCTGAGCGTGGAAGGGGAAAGCCGTCCTGTAAGCTATTCAGCTGCTGAATAATATGTCAAGCGAAGTTTATTTTTTGATTTAATCCCCAACCTTACCATCATCACCACCAGGAAGCCTGTTTGAGATTACATACCTCGACGGTTCGGGCCGAGTATGAGATTTAGGTGTGAGGTTTGCACAGCTTCTACTATTGGTTATCTATTTTAGTATCATGACTCCACTGAGGAGTGAGAGAACCGAACGTTACACACCATGTCTCGGTTGGTTGACTAGATTTGGGATAGGGAGGACTTGTAAATAAGAACAGGTTGTCCCTATTCATTTACAGAATGTAATTTAATATGAAGCAAACAAAAGCAACAGTCATTTATTCAGGGACTCTGAAAGTTAAATTACGTCAAATTCACCACAAAGACTCAAGGAGGGTTAAAATAAATGAACAACTGGCTAAATGACTTTAGTTCCAACATAAATGCTTTTTAAGAGTGTTGTTTGCTTAATAAGCTCTAGCTCACTCTGAGCTCAGGAATAAGATGTATGATTGGTTTTAGGTGGGATGCAGGAGATTCTGAGCCGGAATATTCAGAGACCTCAATATATTATAGTATTTTATTTTAGGTGAAGTATTTGTAAATGTAGATATGTTTATAAACATTTAGGTAATTTGTAATCCCCCTATTTACCCTCACTGTTGATCTGCCTGTGTGTGCTGCAATTCTGTTGTGTTCTATGTTGCTCCAGGAGGACGATTTTTTGTCTAACTGTGTCCTATATGTATATGGCTGTAATGAAAATAAAGCTTTACTAACTCACTCATGAATGCAAATGACCTGGAGAACTCGATCTCTGGGCTCACCTTGTCTGTGGTCTGGAAGAGCTGCAGGTAGCTGAAGAGCTGTTTCATGTCAGTCAGACCTGCACAGGCCTGCTTGCTCTTGGAAAGCCTCGGGTCCTGGAGCAGCCTCGCCGCCAGGTCCATCCCACCTGCAGCACACGGGGAGCAGGGGTCAACAACCACAGCAGAGCAGAAACACTAGAAATGATGGCTGCTGGACAAACACCATCAATACAAATATTAGTTATAGGAACTGCTACAGGCCCCATATAAGATCCTGAAGTATCTGAGCTATCATATGATTGCACTGCAATATTTAAAGTGTAATTTTGCTAATTTCTCAAAGTTTCTGTATAATTCAATCATTAACCTGTAAACACAGTTATTGTGCATGGTTCAATCTGAAATTCTTTGTTCTAGAGGTTTCCAGGGGAGTGTGAAGCCTCTGAATGCCACTTCACCAAAAGCTTTACAAATATTATACCTGGTGCTGAAGGGGCATTTACAGATTGATGGTGACTGACATGGTAGAAATACATGGTTTGAAGTAAGGAAACATTCATTTAATGGAGAATTAAATAAACACAACACAAGGCCCCAATCTCCCTCAGCTACCCATCTCAGATTAAGTGAAGGAAAGTGAAGCTGTACCCCTGCATGCCTCCCTGAGAGCTCAGACTTCTCCGGCCCATTTAGCCCTGGACGAACTCCAACCTGACACTGAGGCCTCATTGGCGTCCAGTTGGGAGATAAGTGTGTCCTGAAGATTTAATAGCCGTCCACTAAGAGTTGTTAGACTGTGCCTGTCCTTGAAAACTTTCTAATCTTTTCCACTCCCAGGTATGACATAATGTTTACACATGGGCTCGCATAATTAATTAGTCATAACCAAACCTTTAATTACTGGTGGAATACAATGTGATTGAAATTGATTTGTGGAATGCTATGAGGTGGGAGGGCTCAGATATTTCTCATGCCTATAAAAGACCCAGCTCAAATGTAGCTGAGGAGGATCCTCCTCCAGACCATCAGGCCTCTTCATTCTTCTGTAAACAGCAAGCTGTTCCTCTCCGACTGCGTTTGATTTCCAAACTTAGACTCGCTCCAATTCTCCATGATAGTGACCGTTTTACGAGAGTTTTGCTATAAGACTTCGGCTTTTAAAGACATTCAGTGCTTTTAAAGACATTCAGTGAGGCACTTAGTTTGTTGTGAGGCACTTTTTTCAGATGTAGCGCTATTTTACCATCGACCTCTTTCAAATCTGGTCAAATCTAAAATGTCTATATTTGAGTTATAGACATTGTGACCCCTGGTTCCCATAATCATGCCTGAAAACAAGTTTTCTTACGTTTTTCTAAAATGAACAATTTCACATGAAACAACTTTGGATGTTTGCATGTCCACCACTGAATTATACAGAGATTTTGGATGCTAATATGCTAATAACTGTGATATGACGTTCTGAGCCTTAATCATACGGATGGTGCAATACTCATTACTCCAGAAGGTTTGCATTGTGTCTATTTACTGTCTGTCTGTTTTCTGTCTGCACCGTGGTCCATGGAGAAAAGTCTCATCCCACCGTGTAAATGTTCACAGCTGCTGATGACAAATAAAGTAACCTTGAACCTTGAATACGGAATCATGAAGTGGCAAAACAAATAAAACCCTCGAAATTCCCTTATTTATGAACCAGGTAAACAAGCTGCATCTCCATTCAAGTATACACCTTCAGATCATAATATCTATCATTATCAAAAAGGGCTGGGCAATGTGACTATATGTACTGTTTTCGCAATCAATCACATCAGAGTATCTCACAATATGGTTTTCTGAACATATTGTGGATAATGTCAGTACTGAAGAGCATTTTATATTTCCAAAGACAGATCATTAGTCCTGGATTATAGACACTGTGTGAAACACTGAATAAAAGCTTAATACATTTTCTTGTCTTTTGTACGTGACACCATACTTCTGTCTGATTAAACCATGTTATGTCACATCATGCACATAGTAGCTACAGTAAACACTAACTGCCCGTTCCATCAGAAACAGAGCATAACTGGATCTGTTTAGCTAGATTTAAAGCAGTGCAGTGTGGGAAATTATTCACTGTTAACAGTTTTTTGATTATACATGATTATACACATCATGGCTTGTTACTACCAGTCAAATGTTTGGAAATTAAACTATTCACATTAAACTACACTACTTCACATTAAACTATTTACTTTGTGTTTATTATTGGCTACATTGTAGATTAATATTGAAAAAAATCACCTATTGCTCTGATGACAGCTGTGCACACTCTTGGCATTTTTCCAAATTCATGAGGAATCCACTTGGAATGGTGTTTAATTATCAGGTGTTTCTTGGTCAAGAGTTCATTAGTGGTTCTTTCCTTCTTAATGTGTTTGGGATCATCAGTTGTAACAGTCGGGTTGGTACACAATTAGTGATCCGGTTCCACTACGGTTCTACTGCACATTATAGCAAGAACCACTTAGCTAGGTCAAAAAACAACAGTCCAGCATTACCTTATTACAAACTTATTCTGTTTATTTTTTATTCTTTGTTTACTGCATCTCATGTACACTACCAGTCAAAAGTTTGGACGTGCCTTCTCATTCAGTGTTTTATCTTAGTTTTAATTATTTTCTACATTGTAGATTCATATTGAAAACAAACAAAATGTTAAAGGAAAACATGTAAACATGCAATAAACAAAGAGTGGTAGTGTTTCATTCGGATTTTAGCTCCTCCCTCTCACAGACACAGAAAGGAAAGGGAAAAAAAAACGTTACATACATCCGTCACACACACTGGCCCACCCATGCTCACCTGGCCAAGTGTGTGTGATGTGTATAGGTAAGACGTGTGTTTTTCTATCTGGAGGGAGTAGGGTTGTACTGATAATGGCTTGCTTGCTCACAGACACTCACCAAATGAAACATCACACGGACCACTGAGCTGGAAAACTGAATAAAGGCCAATATTTGTTGATGTTTTAAAAGCACGTTGAGTAAAGCAGATTACTTGCTACTTCGTTGAGCAGCGTTGAACAGGGTCGTTTCTGACCACGAAGAAGCTCCTTGCTTCTCAAACAAAGTGTTCTAATGCCTATAAACTGCGAAACCTCTCAGCCTGCCGCCCTGACAGGGCCTCTCATGAGCAATTCTGATCTCAAGCATCAGTGCAAAATTCCAGGAACTTTTAAAATTAGAAACTTAACTTATGTTAAAATATTACAGTAATCAGTTACAAAGACAGTCTTCCAGTCATTAGTTACAGAGACAGTCTTAGTCATTAGTTACAGAGACAGTCTTCCAGTCATTAGTTACAGAGACAGTCT
>JBBMFX010000122.1:1451960-1463442 GCA_037832545.1 Rhabdalestes septentrionalis | reverse complement strand
CCCTTTTATGAAGGGACTCTAATAATTGGTTAAACCAAGGAGCGCGTGTCAGCATCAACCAATCAGAGGCAGAGACTGCAATTAGCTCGTACTCATTAAATTAGCTCGTACTTACTGAGATTATGAGAATGCACTCTGATGAGAATGGAGTTACATACACCTGACCTAGACCAGCTACAGAACCACAGCTAGAAAAGAGAAGTGAACCACTACGGAAAACAGTAATGCTAGGGCTTCAAGTAATATTCAGTAATGTTTTTATGTCCCACAGAATACCTTTCCATTAGGGATGCACTGATACAGGGATAATGGGCCGGTGCTGATCTCCTATAGTATCGGTGTATGTATCTGGCAAGTCTGATGTATAACAGTCCATTTAGGTATAACAGTATTTAAACTACAATGTGGAGTTTAAGCCTCCTATAATTATAATCTGTGATATAACTGCATTGTTCATAGTGTTACACTAGTACCAGTCCAGTCCAGTACATTAATGCATTAACCCCCTCCCTATCTTGCTCTAGTTTTGTCAGTGAAATGTACCATAACTGAATAGGAATTTTTTTTCTCATTAGAAATTTCACTCAGTTTCTTAAGAATTTTGAATTGGTTTCAGATTTACTTGCAAATATTGTGAGTGCATTAAACGATGAGCTGTGAAATGTCTGTTGAACCAAATTGTGAGTTGACTGTGTCGTTAAATCCCTACTGATGCAAAGTTATAAGTGTATAATCATGGCCTACAATGACCTGGATTGGTGTTACAGAGAAATATAATCATTTCTGTTTGACAAGCTTCTGAGTGGACCAAGTGTCTCAAGAGTTCTCCGTGATTCTTGGCCAGGAGTCCAGGACAGCATCATTTTTTCCATCTTTCCAGTGATAGTAGCCACTGTGTTAGCTGATTTAACTTGGTTGTGGTGTCTACAAAGCTTTTCTGTATTTATGATTAGTATTCTACAATGATTTTCCCTCATGAAGTCATTATCACGAATTTTCAAATGTCAGCTGTCCTGCTGAAAGTCTGTCGACACAACCAAAGAAAGCGAAGCAGAGGTTTCCAATCAAAGCTGTCAACTTGTAGAATTCTAATGGGAGTCGGCGAAAGCTTCAGTACCACATCCGCAGGGCCTCCCCCGAGTTTACAAAGCTGTCGTATCGATGCTTACGTTGTGTATGTTAGCGGTTGTAGTTGTTTAGTTCTGTCTTTGCCTGAAAGCATCTGTCTCTGAAGTAACGTCCAGCTTATGGCTTGCAGTGTTCCCGATTGGAGCTTCAGACTTGCAGCATAAGCCTGAGATTTAAATCCCCATTCAAACCGTCCTAACAGGTTTAACGTAACGCATGTTGTGTTGTTTCATCTTGGCATACAACGAAAAGGCGAGCCCCCCGATTGCAAGAAAAAATCCATATGTTGACCTATTTTCATTATCGATCTCAGTCGCCCAGTCAGTGATTGACTCTGCTGTCTAGACTAGAACCAACACTGTTCATCTGGCATAAATTGGGCTGTTTTTGGAGGAAAATGTGCAGTTTGAACAGTGAAGCAGCCAGCACTGTGTAATCCAGCACATTTGCGAAGGCTCAACCAGGAATCTGTCGCACTGGATTCATTTACAGTTCGAACAAATGAGTTCACGAGGTTTTCATTAAAGCAGTGTTTCTCTGGGGAAACACAACCTAGGATCACATCCACAGTGACTTCTCACGCCAGCGGTCTGGGTTTATCGTACAATCTGGCCAGCTCAGGGTCTTAGTCAGCGACAGGATTGCCTCTTGCGGGTGGGCTTTTGTTTTATAAGTAGTACATTTATGAGCGTTAGCAAGAATTTGGCATCCTGAACGCGGCTTCAATCAGTGAACTCATGTAAAACACATCATGACTGTTACGGCTGCCACCAGTCATTCAACTGTTTGTTTAATGGCCCCACTTTATTTATCCAGAAACCTGTAAAGTCTGAACTGACCTGTAAAGCCTTTTTGTTTGCTAGTGTGAGTGTGGAAGCAATAGCACCATTGTTCTTCTTAGGTTTTATTATTAGTAGTATTTTTTATTTTTACTATTATTTTTAGCATTTAGTTGTGCCTGTATTACATTTTGGTGAAATGTTCTTTTAAATACTGGTGATTATACGTGTAAGTTTTCATCAGCCCATCAGGCGCTACTGATCATTTCAGAGTTTTACTTTTGTGGTTAAGTTGCCTCCATAATGTTTAGGAGTCATATTACGGCGTGGTGGAGGCCTAGTGGGTAGGATACTTGCCTCTGGACTAAGAGGTGATTGGTTCGAATCATCAAACCACTAATGGGTTCCTGAGGAAAAACCCTTAACCCCAAGTTGCTCCAGAGGAGACTGCCCCCTGTTGTTAGGGAATGGAAGTCGCTTTGGATTAAGGTGTCAGTTAAACGCTGTAAATGTAGGTGGATGACAGGAAGGAGGGGTGAGTCGCCTTAAAATGCATAGCAGAGAGAGAGTGTCTTGACGACACAGCTATAGTGTCTGAAAAACAACATTAAAAGAGACCCAAATAGTCTTTATTTCACCAAAGCTCCGGTCAGTTATAGAAAACAACAGCCATGCACACTTTTCCACCCATTTTCAGCTGTCCTTAACCATAAATGGCTTGGTAATAGACAGCAAGTTAAAGGCGCCATGCATGGTTCAGCTGAATGAAGAGAGACAGAAGGAACTCCACTATAAGAAGGTTTTCTCTTTGGGGAAATTCTCCACTGGCTTAATAGAACTACTCAATCACATCGCATTTTCTCACAGAAATGAGATCTTCTTGTGACACTTGGACTCTCAGTGTTCACCTGGCTTGTACCAGGATTCATTGTAGGTTTTAGGATGTTGAATGTTTGGAACATATTTTGAGATACATGCTCTGATTTTGTTTGCCATGTTTATTGCCATACCTGATATCCAGACATTCCATTTCATGCGGTTAAATGTTGTTCGTACACATGCTATCATGAATCATCTTCCTGTCTGGCTCCTGGCAAGCTTTAAAATGGGCCATTTACATGATCAGATGCTGGCAGGCCTGAAATATTGATCAATATTCCTCCAATTTAACTGGGGAAATGTAATAATAGCTAAATCTTGCAATACACAGCTTGTGAGCTTTCAAGCCTGTAGTTGTAAACAATCAAATCTGCAGGTCTTCTTGGGAAAAACAAACAGCCCTAGTGCTTCATTTACTTAATTTAATTGCATTTAAATGGAAATCACAATATTGGTTTCAGGAAAAAATGTAATTTTCCATTTGATTCACAGAAAAAATCTTCTGTTGCCCGTCTTGTTCAAAAAGAAGTCAGGAAGTATAAGGCTTTTTCCAAATCTAGACATTGTAATGGTAATGGATGGCTCTGTGGATTAGAGCTGAGGCCCTTGAATGTTGATGTATTTTCATGGTCGCAGAGGTCTCTTTACATACTTTTGGGTGATTAAAGAGTTTCATGAAGTCTTTTTTCCAGTGAAAAGATTTTTTTGTACAGCAGTAACACTGCAGTGGTAAAGCAATGTAATACTATTTATGGTTAACGTTATAAATTTTTTATCGTATAGCACTGATACAATAATGGCACGTTTTATTATGTGATTTGTGCTGTTTTTGAATATCATAGTTCATTGTTTTTTATTTTGTAAATGGGGCAACACTGGGGTTTTTTTAACTCTGAGGAATGAAAGATCCTGAATCATATCGAATGTGTTTTATGTCCAGAACGTCTTATAGTCCACAGCTGTGCAGAAGAATTCAATTAAACTTACACAGCAATTTTTACAACCGATGTTGTCACAAAGCAGCTTTACAGAATCCGGGTCTGAGCCCTGAGTGAAGGAGCCAATCTCAGAAGCTGAAGGAGTTGAACAGATATGAAAAGGATCTGACACAACTGATGATGATGATGATGATGATGATGATGATGATGATGATGATGATGATGATGATAATGATGATTGTGATTGAGGCAGCAGCGATATTGACGTTGAACCCGAGCCACAGGCGGCTTTTCATAGATTCCCCGTGTTTCACGCAGAAAGTGCTCCCATGCTTATTGGCAGTCAACAACCCAGCCACCCACACATCACAGTCATCAGTGCGTCTGAATCCACTGAACGATGTTATTGTAGCTGATTAAAGGAGTGATTGCCGCGAGTTCCGGACATTTGTGCTGCCAATTTGCTGCCGGGGATTTCACCCTTTCACATGTGTGTGCAGTAGACGAGTCCAATCATGGAAATTCTCTCTCTCTCCCTCTCTCTCTTGCTCTCTCTCTCATATACTCTTCTATGCTCTCTCTATCACTTCTACTGGGAAAACAGACACTTAAAATTTCCTAATGAAGTAAATTTTTCTTTATGTTTTATTGCCTAAAGCAGGCCTTAAAATTTTAAAAACCTAAAATAAAAACCAAAACTAAATGTTTGCACATGTGTAAACCACATTCTTGTGATTTTTCTTTTATTAGTACTGGCAAAAAAGTTGAGGAAAAAAAAAGGTTGTTTTGTTTGAAAGTATGGCTGCAGTTAATGTGTTTCCAAACTACACAGCTGAGCCGAGGCTGCCCACATCCAGTCTGCCTGCTCCTGACTTACAGCAGAGCAGGGACCCCTAAATCTGACTGAGATGGGAAACCGGGCTTGGGAGGCTGGGAAGGCCAAGATGAAATGGTGCAAATATTGAGCTATCAGTAACCCTAGCTGAATCCTTGTTTATGTGTGAGTGGACGGTGCTGAGGGTTGGCGGGTGGGATGGTTTAAGGATTACCAGACAGGCCGCAGTTCAAGGCAGTTAAGTTTTAGGGGCCTTTTTTTTGGGACAGACCACTATATCATCTCTCCAAGTGCATGGTGCTCTCATTAGGGCCCTGGTTTACTAAAATGCTATGCATCATGATGTTGACACTGCATGGTTTTAAAACCATGATTAGCCTTGGCTAGGAGAGCGATCAAGCCCTCAAGAAGACATGACACACTTTTCCCACCAGCCGAGCACTGAGACACATGTACACATAGAGATGTGTACATTGTTGAATAGATTCGTTAATGTAGTTCGTTTTAATTTGAATAAGTAGCTGAATAATTTAAACATGGTCTGGTTTACAGTATTCTGAATAGAAGATTAACAGTGAGACAAACACATACAGGATAACCTAGGATTTAGCACAATGTGTTTTAAACAAAATAAGACATATTCTGGGTATTGGGATACTCTGGGTATTGGGATACTCTGGGTATTGGGATACTCTGGGTATTGGGATACTCTGGGTATTGGGCGTACAACTCTACCCTTGTGCTAGAATGTGTTTGTGGGTGTTTTTTTAATGTTAAATAGTATAG
Source organism: Rhabdalestes septentrionalis (assembly GCA_037832545.1). Classification (NCBI taxonomy): domain Eukaryota; kingdom Metazoa; phylum Chordata; class Actinopteri; order Characiformes; family Alestidae; genus Rhabdalestes; species Rhabdalestes septentrionalis. The sequence continues at coordinate 1,458,097 of JBBMFX010000122.1, read as the reverse complement.
GCTAATATCTTTGGATGAAAGTATCTGTTGGGTCTAAACACTTTAGACCCAAAAGCAGCCTCTACTGGTAACTCTGCTTCCCGGTAATTGACTGGTGAATATCCAATCCAACCATTCATTTTAATTTTTTATAAGAAATATTTCAATTTTAGTATCTTTAACCATTAATACATCCCTTTTTTATGTATGCCCCAGTGAGACCAAGACTTGCAGCGATCAAAAAGAGTGCACAGCTTTCATGTTTGCTAGATGTTGCAGAGACGGCGGAGCCTGCGAGCGTTTCGGCTGATCTAAACCGCAGCCGTATCGCTGAAGAATGTTCAAAACTTTTTTTCTTGTTTAGAAGTGTGTTTTCAAAGTGATTTTTTCAGCTGATTCAGCTCTCAGCTACACTAAATAAAAACAAGTGGGTGAGGAGGTGCTCAGCTTTCTCAAGATGAGTGTTGTTCGGGATATAAACCCAACAAAGCCTTCACAATCAGTCTTACTTGTTTTTGGACAGATTAGTCCATTTTCTATAAACGTAAAGTATTCTTACTTTTATAATGCATGTATCTCCCAATTACAATGTCCATTATAGTTACATGCCCATGTCCCCGTTAGCGCTGAGTTCACTTCTGTTTGGTGATGTCTAATCCTTGGGTTTACTTGAGGAGATCACCTTTTTGTTTCAACCAAACAAACACCAAAAATCCACTCAGAATGGTCATTGTCTGAACTCAGATAGGAATACACAGTAGGATTCTGCTAATTCAGTTTAAACCTGAATTAGTCTACTGTCTCAAGGAAAAGAAAAGTCAAACTTATTTTATAAGTGACACAGCATGCCAAGAAGAAACAGTTTGTAGTGCCAATATTTTGTACATGCATACATGCATTTAGTGTCATGTAGCTTGCGGCAAAAATATATTTGAAGCTTTGTATTTGGCCTCTGCTGTGTAATTTTTCACGTAAATTGCTCACTGCTCACTTTTCATTGAAAAACAAGGGCGGGCCACTGTGGTCGGCACTGCAGTATGGTTTGGATTGTCAAGCTATACTTCGTTAACTGCACATAACAACATCAGGTCACATATATTTCAGCAGTAAGTTAAGGATGAACTCATGCTAGTGAACAGAACGCATCCCATTGGGTCACTACACCATGCACGACTTGATTTACCAAGAGGACTTCGATCAAAAGCTGGCCACAACTAGCACACTTAGAGAAATGCTTTCTTAATGCCCCTTGTCCTATAGATGTAACTACATGTAAAGCTTAGACACAATACAATGTCCGACTAGCACTGGTGTATTTAAATAAAGGATGCAAGGTTTTAAGAGGAGTTGTTCATGGTGCTATCATATCATCTTTTTTGTTGCCGTAATGTGTCACGATCAGACCGTGAAGACGTGTGTGTAGTGGAGACAGCGGGAGCTGAGTTTGACAAACCCATGGCCACTGATCTCAAGGCATGAGTAATAGAGATATCTCTCTGTGTTCCTTCCCCAGTGTCTTTGTGGAACAGAGGGGTGTCCCTTTAATTGCTTGGATTTCAATCTCCTTGGCGTGATGGATTCCGTTTGAAAAGCCTGCGTAGACCTCTCTAATGAAGCGGTGGAGAGTGAGAGCAGCAGGCGGCTGCAAGCGAAGCCCATCTCCCTGCACACACGACCTAGTTGCATAAATTCAGCTGTGCTACGGAGCCAGAGTTCGAGAAGAGTTCAGTGACACGCCATTCACTGATTTCTTAATGTGATCAAAAGCGTGATCAGAACATCACATTTTTGGAACATTTCTCGGGCTAAATATTTCACGCCTCCTACAAAATGTCAGTCGAAGCCACAGAAGGTAGACAAACATCTGTGCAGACCTTCATTAAATATTGAGGTCATAAAGATGAAATCGTCTTCGCGGTTAAGATGGCCTTGTTACATCCTACACAGTCTTACATTTTTACTGTGCTGTCAGAAAAAGTAACAGAAGTGACTGTGATTGCAGTTCATGGTAATTCAGTTCTGCTTGTCACATTTTTAAGTTCTGTTTGCATGTAGAGTGTTTAAATGGTAAAACAAGTGGCTTAATTAGCTTAAATCAGCTTAATAAGAATAGGAATATGATTTCATAGGAATATGATTTCACATGATTTCATAGAGAGATCACAGTTTCCAGTTTTCACTGACACTGGTGTCCAGTTAAGGTCAAACAATGGCTGCATGAACATAAAGAAATGGACAAACACGGACTTGCGTTCTTAATTTCTTCCCTAGTACAGGCGGTCCTCAGGTTCTGCCACAGATCAGTTCCTTCAACAGTGATATGACCCGAATTTTGGTGTTAGTGGAAACACACCCTAGCCTAAGTTACTTACAGATTCTAATAAAACAACTCAGCCACAGATAAAGGAAATGACATACCCCCTCACTCAGGCGCCACGTTTCAGCGTATTCTTCCACCGCACAACCAGACTAGTTCAGCCACACAGTCCGAAAGTATGAGGCTAAAAGGTAGAAGCCGAGTGGGAGTGCGAGTGAGTGTCGTAAATTCAAAACGTCGTATGTGGAGACTGTAATAACCTTAGGACCCCCCTGTAATTGGCTATGTGTTCTCTAGCCTTAATAACAGCACATGTCCTGTCAGGTAAGCAGTACAACAGCCTCTTAGGATACGCAGGCCCAGATCTGTGTTTGATTTCAGGTTTCAAGTTTTGCTGTCGTATACAGATAGCAATGTAGCATCATTACTCGTAATGACAACTTAAACATATAGAAAAGTACACAGATATGAAATAAAAAAGTACTACAAGAAATAGAAAATGTAGAAAATAAGGACAATAAGAAAATAATGAAATTGATGCAGCACTGGCACCTAAACTAAATCACTGGACCCCAATCCCAGGTCTCATGGTGAGAAAACAGCAGGTGAAATGCCCAAACGGGCACAAATTGGTGTAATCCTGACCTGATATGACTGATGCTGAGTAGAAAAGTAGTAGAAAAGAAATGATGCATGTTACTATTTTTTGTATTAAATATAGAGTCAGTGGATTGATATCCTGTATGACTGTAACCCTTTCATTCTTACCTTCTTTCGTACAGTGTAAGCTTTCTGCTGTTGCTTTTGTTAGTTTGTTGCTTGTTGATTCATCCAGAGGTCTTCCAAAAGTACTGTACGCTATAGATATTGATGAACACGCTCGGTCCCAGTAAAAACCATTATGATCAACTTGATTCACCAGCAGGGCTACAATCAAAACTAAGTGTAAATTAAAGGCACAATACATACCAAACGAGCAGCTGGGCTTCAGACTGGACCCTTACAGGTGGTTTGAAAGGTCAAACTATAACAATATGTTAGTGTTACATTGACAGCACTAGTTGTTCAGTTTTCCTTCTGTGAGGCAATAAAAGCAATATGTGCATTAAGAGGAGCCTTTTTGCAGCAGCTGGTGGCCTAGTGGTTACAACATTGTCCCTGCTATCAGGAGCCTGTGGGTTTAAATCCCAGGACTACCAGTGGTACCACTGAGGTACCTTTGAGCAAGACACCGTCCTCACACACTGCTCCCTGGGTGCTGTGTTCCTGGCTGCCCGCTGCTTCACTCGGTGAATGGGTTTAAATACGGAGGAAGAATTTTGTGCTGTTACACATTTTGTGGTAAATATATGGAACTGTCCTGTGGTAAAAAATGATAACACTTGTAGAAGCAAAGACAGCGCAGTGCTGCTCTAATAGAACAAGTCGTATGTTGCAAGCCTCTACTTTACTCTGTGTACACTTTGTCAAAGAAATGAGCCTCGTATAGGGCCATTATTTTGAGTGATGCTCTGCAGAATTATGGATGGTGTTTGTGCTTTGTGGAGGCAGAAGGCCAGCAGCAGTTATCTCCCCCCAAAGACTACGTTCAGAGATAGCAAGCAAATGACATTCAGCCGAACGTCCGTTTGTCTGGACGTGGACTTTGTTTGCACCTTGAGAATGAAAACACTATTGTCATACTTTTGGAGCCACACCTTATCAAATGAATCAATGAATCAATGAATGTATCAAATGAAAATGTTGATGAAAGATAATGTGGTGGTGGTCGGCGTGCCTTGAGAGCTTGAATATATTCGTAATAGTATGTTCAAGAGGGGACGAAAAGGGTCACGCGCTTACTATGCCTTCCCTCATCGTAAATCTCTCTCGAATGTATATTTCTTCTTTAGGAAGGAACGTAGAATAACTGACCATGCTTTGCGCGCCAAGTACAACAGTTTGCAATTATTTTCTTTCCCAATTACTCATTACGTTTTGACTGTGTTATACCACATAGATCGTGAGCTTTACATTTGTTATGTTAACCCATGAATGTTGAGATCCATCAGACACACTATTAATCCACAATCTCCAGGGAGTTCTGGAATGAGCAGTAATGGTTAAGAGCCCGGGTTCGTTCAGGTACCAGATGGAGTCCTGCATGGCCCTCATGCGTGGTTTTGGGCTCTGGACTGAGGCCACTAAGTTGTGGTTTGGCAGAGTTTTTGGCCAGGCTTTGTATTTGCTCACTAAAGAGCCATAATTGCGTCCTGTTTGCAGAAAGTGGGCTACAGCAGGAGGAGGCTGGAGGCCTGGCCTCCTTGGCAGTTGCGTGGTATATGCCACTGAGGCCACATGCACACACTGTCCCTGTCTTGAGCTCAGTCTGTTACTTTTCCATTTTCGCGGCTCACATTATAGAACAGATTTGTTTGATGAATGTAAGTCCAGATAACACTGGGTTGGTACATTTAGCTCACACTAATAATATTATAGGGGCAATGTAGTTATTTCTTTGCACAATGACTCAGCCCCCATTTCATATCAAACCTTATGACTTTCTGACTTATTGCTCAGGTTTGGAACTTGTGGGCTACTAGCAGCAATACATTTTGAAATTCTGTGGTCCATTAACCACAGTTTATTAAAACAATATGACAGCATGGCTTGTACTAACATACACATAGCTTGTGCAGCATGTTTATAATCCTTGATGAATATACACTGGTGAGCCGCTTGTAAACCTTCCAAACCCTCACTTTGCTCCATTTTATTGTCTCCACTTACCATACAGTTCCATTTTGTAGCCCATCTATTTCTTTATATTGTCTGTTACCCTAGTTTTCTCTATTCGTCCATGGTCATGACCCCCAGAGGACCACCAGAAAGTAATAGGGTAGCGGCAAGTTGGTGCGTTTGTGTTTAATATTAGACCGCCAACCAAACATATCTGGTGGAGAGAAACAAATGGACCAGCAAACTGTAAAGTGCACCTGTATGGTAAATAGAGCTGATGGTAGGAGTACTTGGTGAAGTGGCTCAGTGATGTTTAGCAGTTCAGGTCTATTTTTTGATACTGTACTGGAAACTTTTTGGTAAGAATTTTATTTTGGGTACTTGTGATTTCAGCACCACACGGATGAGAGAATGAGAGAATACTGCTGGAGAAGAAGCAGTGTCTCATAAATGCCTCCCAGAGATGTTATGATGGTTTTCTGTCCAAATGTAACATTTCAGCCCAGCAACAGAAAAGTGTTTTGTGTGGAAAGCTGTGGAATACATGGCCAAAACGTTCTTTACCATCATCCACATTAGCCTCATGCCAGGTATTTTATGTCTTTGTGGTCATGAGTGTGTTGTTATCACTTAGCAAACGTATTCTGTGAAAAGTCTGTAGTATACCAACTAGAGGTCGACCGATATATCGGGCCGATTTTTGGCATGTATCAGCATCGGCCCATATCCAAGTGCACTACGCCGATTTACAGACAGGCACCTCTGCGGGCAGCCCAGTATTATTGTTGCAGTGGAACACATGGCCCATGCTGTTGTGCTGGACCCCAGCCTCTGTTCCCAGTGAGAGAGTATTTAGTGAGATTGAAATGATCTATGACGAGAAGTGGAGTCGGCTCACAGGAGAAAATGCAGAATGTTCGTGTTTCCTGCACGACAACCTGCAGCTCTTAAACTGGAAGTACTGGGTGGGAGGATAAAGACTCAGGGACTGGAAGTGGGATTAAAATTGAACATAATACAAAAGGAATGTGCATGTTTAAAAATTTTCCTTACCTCAAGAATTGCACTAAAATATTTTGATGCTGCTGTGTTTATTGTTTACAAGTTTAAGTTATTGTTTAAT
>JBBMFX010000122.1:1430684-1451860 GCA_037832545.1 Rhabdalestes septentrionalis | reverse complement strand
GAGAAATTTTGTGTATCTATCTTTGTGTTATTAGTGTGATATTTTACCTCCAATAGAGGTTCAATTATTGGGCAAAACATTATCGGCAGTATATATCGGCCATTGGCTGACCCTGACTCCAAAATATCGGCATTGGCTACTGAAAAACCCATATCGGTCGACCTCTAATACCAACAAATGGAATCTTGACCATCTCTTCGGCTATATTCATATACAGTATACAAGTGAGCGTATTTTTTGTGTAGCTTCTGTCCTCTCGTTAGTTGATTCAGTCATGTGGTAAAAGCCAACTTTAGAATTCCCACCAGCTTTAAACTGGTCTGGATTTCACTCTGTATAGTTATGATTTCTTCAGAAATATGTTTTTTAATTTAACATTGGCAGCTTAATTGTGCTTTTACACCCAAATACTGCAGCACCCGACAAAGCATCCCTGCCGAGGTTTACAGCTCTGCACCTCCGGCAGTAATTTCCTTTTGGGTCAAGAGTGGAAAAGAACCTCTGTTCTCTCTCAGACTTGACAAGCTAATTCCTATACTAACACTGAACATATGAGGTCATCTAACTATTCAATTAGTGACACTTTTTTTAGAGGTTTTTGTGGACTTTCTCAGAGCTGTTATATATTTTTTTCTCCAAGCGAATGGGAACAGAATATGTTCAATAGGTTGAAACACTCTGGCACATACGCCGATATAGCAGTATTGAGTTGTGGAGAATGTAAGGATAGTATGATCTTTAGAACAGGGTACTGTGGCGAGAAGGGGGTTGGAATGAGTGCTTGTGGTGATAGTGAATAAGCGAGGGGGAGCGAGATGGAGAGAGACGGAAAGTGGGGGAGAGAGGCTTGATAATTCAGAACACGTTTTCTTTCAGCCTGGAGGAGGTCTGGCATCTATGGAGGGTGCATGTTATGAGCTTCCCTGATTGAAAGAGGAGGGAAAACGGACTGCTATGGTGTAGTTTGGTGTATGAGAGCAAGAAAATTCTAATTTAAGGACCATGTAAAGGTGACCATGTCTGGGGTGGGGTAGAGGGGGGTGTTTGGGACATTGAAGTGATGTTGTCATTGTTTTAAGTGTTTAAAGATAAACAGTTTATCTGAATCAACAGTGACATGATCCTCATTCCTCAGTGCCTGGTGCACTGCTGGTAGAAGGCATTAGAAACATAGTATAAAGATGAGTGGGTGACTCAAGTCTAACCCAGGTCCTTACTGGAGCCCTATCCTTGTTTTTGAAACAATAAAGTTCTCGGATGTGAAGTGCCCCCGCGTCTCCTTGGCTTGGCTAGTGCCCGGTTGGGGTTCATGCTGTCAGTGTTCTCTGGTGGAAGAAGCATGTGCTCCCCGGCCCCTCGTCTGCATTCCTGTCATCACTGGCGGCCCTGACATAACACGGACAGAAACATGAGCCATAACAAGGGCAGGAAACGCTAACTCTGGGCCCAGCAAGGAGGCTCCGCTACAGGATCGGGAAAGAACCGCATGGAGCAGCGCCTCCAGGAGCCCCACACTGGCCGGGCCCACCGAAAGTGAAGCATGCCCCTGGAGCACGAGGAATATGAACCGTTCAGAGGTTGCGAGGCATGAAATGACTGCAGAAATATGCAGGAATGTTCCAGTAAAGCCATCTTGCAGACAGTGGTCTCCGCTTATAGGACAAGGAGGAATACCAGTATGCTCGACGTACCAAAAGCTGTAGCTATGCCAAGATGATTGAAGCAAGTTGAGTTTCAATCATCTGAATGAGACCTTAATGAATCAAGTTCAAATGTTAATCATGTTCAGTACCTTTTCAGTCCGCTCTGTATTAGTCATTCATTTTTTGCCAAAAAATTAAATATACAGATTTCCACTTACCCCAAATCAGCTAGGATGTTTGGTGTCTAAAGTTGACTTCTGTTTTGTACTGGATCTATGAGCCTAATATCGCTAACAAGTAATGAAAACATATAGGCCACCCACCAGCACTGTACAGACAGCGTGCCTAACCTTGTTAACCTTGCAAGACTGAACAAGCAAAGTCTGCCAAACACTAAACTTATTTTGGATGATCGCCTACATTTGTTAAGGGGAAAATAGTGTAAATGAGATTTTCCACCAGACTATTCCTCCCCCCCCCCAGCTCCAGTTCACCTTGACTTCCATAAACAGCCCAGTCTTGTGGAAAGTGATAAACCACATCAACTATGAGTTCTACAGAATGCAGACTTCTCTGTAGCTATGCAGTGCCAAGGAAGCTTAAGGTGAGTGACATTGACCTACAGCAGGTTTTTCCCCCTCCGTGACTGTGCACTGTTCTAGTACGCGGCTCTGTAATGCAACACCCAGAGTCTGCTTAGCATCATAACCTGACCCTCGGCTTCCCTCGGCCCCTTCTCAGACGCCGCAAAATAATAAACAGCTAGTTTTGTTTTCCGCTGTTGACATCGTCAGTCCATCAAGACGCGGCATCTCTCTCTGAAGACGACTGTGGTGCTAATTGCAGAGGAAGTCACCTTTTAAAGTGTCTCTTTGAATTTCTGTGGACATGTTCTGGCCTAATCCGTTTGCCCTGTGGTGCATGTTCCTCCTGTGAAGAAGTCCTTCAGAGTTTAGAGGACTTAAAGGAATGTCTGTGCCGAGTTGGGGCCACGGCCTGAACCCGATAGAAGGAGATGGAGGAGGTGTGCTTTCTTACATGTCGAAGACCTCTGACCCTCAGCTTATTGGAAAAACATTAGTTTCATGCCGTTTGCTCAAATGGTCGGAGTGAGGGCATACGCCCCATGATTAATGACCAGCTGCAGAAAGAAAGGGAGAGAAAGAGTTCTCAAGTCCAGTTGGGTTACCTAAAAAGATTTCAAAATTCGTTTGAGAAACCTCATGTGTGGTTCTTCCACATTTAGCAAGAAACCACACACCACACACCAGCCATTCTCAACTTTTTAAAAAGAAGTCATAGTAGAAGACCTCCGTTGGTTTTAGTAGGTACCTTTGCTGGGAATCTCAACAGACTCACCTGGCTGAGGAAAGGTTAAGAAAAAGTAAAGGATGATTGTGTGTTATAGATGTTTTCTTCCTGTCTCTGAGCTCTGTTGTCTTCATGAACTCACAGTCTAGTTGTGAGTAAATAATTCAGAATGTGTGGGATTGTGAGGCTAGATTAGTTGTTCCCCTTCCCCCTCGCTCCCTCTTTTTTTCTCTCCTGCTTGCTCTAAGCCGATAGGCTGCTGTCAGAGAGTGATTGGCTGTAAGGACTCGAGCAGCTGCACAAATGTGCTCCAGTCAGGAGAGCCACGGAGGGAGGGAGGGAAGAGAGTAAGAGTGAGCTCCATACAGAGGCATTTTGCCTGCTCCCAGTGCCCCGTATCCTCGTTCCGTGCACGGATCTCTTAATTGCATTCTGGCGGAACTTTCCGTGCAGCAGTTGCCTCACGGATCATAGTGGAACCGGTGGGAACCCCGGAGTTTTGGACGACCCAGTGCGGAGGAAGTGGAAAGAAGAGGAGAGTGTGGAGAAAAGAACAAAAGAGCAGGGGGGTGGACAGGGAATTTTGAACCAAAGCGTCTGTCCCTACTCTGAGAGGTCCAACAAGGGATTTTCTTTTCTTTTCTCTTACTGTTTGTTCTGTATGCAAACGGAGATCGGCCAGCAGCTGCACACTGGCACGCCATGTGTGTATGTAAATAAGGTGCTTAGCAGCTATAGGCTGGGCAGTGAGCCAGCCAGGAACAGGACCCTGGAGGTGCAGAAGCTTTACCTGACTGGATTGACGAGTCTGACACCAGAAGGCTTTTCTACAAGCATCCCTGGCCTATGCACATACTTACTTTAGAAAGAGTGTGTGAGCACATAGTAAGGGGAAGAGTTCATACTTCTGCATTTTAAAGGGGGGGGGCCAAGTTTGCAGACAACACAGTTTGAAAACGACTGCTGTGGAGTTTTCGTCCAGCTGTGATTTGAGTCCTGTCCAGCTGAATGTGCTCAGAAAACACACTTGCATACTTGGGACAGTGTTTATCTTCCTGTCACCAGCACTTTGGATCACTCTGGGGATGTGCTAGGTCTTGCCTTTGAGAACGTAATGTATCAGACCAGTGTGGTGACAGGGTGCTGTACTTTTGATTAGTACTAGATAGTGCTAGACGCAATGTTAAATCTGTATGAATATAAATGTATTTAGCAGATGTTCTCATTCACAGCAGTTTGGAGTGGTGAATGTCGGATTAGGATTTTTGCCCTGGGACCTTTCAGTAGAGTTCCCGTCTGGATGCGAGGAACTTCATGATATGCCATATCCCATTTTGTTTTGCAATGTCATTTGTGCATGACCGAAGAAACCTCCATCTTGCACCGAAGACACAACAAATGGCATGGACCTCCAAAGTAGCACCTCTGCTTTTTTTTAAAAGTCTAATTTGTTTTTGGGGGGAATCTTTTGTGTTGCCCATTTGTGCAAGTGGAGCGTAGCTTCACTGAATTGAGCTATTGTTTGGAAGCTGGGTTCTCTCACTCTGCAGACCCCTCCTCAGGCCCCCTCTTGCACCTCCAGCAGCCCCCAAACTAAAGCAGGACCACCCCCTCCCTCCCTTCCCTTCCTCCTTGATCCCTTATCCGTCATCTCCGATCCTCCTACACACCTCTTCTCCTCCTATCCACATGCTGAAGTGGGCTGAGCGTGCTGAAATGCATGTGCGTGCCTCTCCGTGCATGGGAAGGTAGATATTCTTAAGCCAGGATTACAAATATAGATGTATTGCTTATCTGGACAGCTCTCCAAGTAGCAGTGGACAAGTGTATTGTTCTTTTACGGATAACGAGGCAGCTGAGCCTCTGCCATTTGTCTGATCTCAGAGCGCAGTCGTTTGTTCATGTGTGTGTGTGCGTGGAGTGCTTGTATGAATGTCCCTGCATGCGGGACCGTCAGAGAGCCAGAAGGAAGGAAAAGCGGTGAGAGATAAAGCGGTGCTCGTGTTGGGACTGGCCATGTGGGGAGTGTGAGTGTGTAACTCTCGGGAGGCAGGTGGTGGTGTGGCGGGGGACCACTCTGTCCCGGCTCAGCCATGAAGAAAACGCGCAGCACGACCCTGCGCCGGGCCTGGCCCAGCTCAGACTTCTCGGACCGGGCCTCAGAACGCAACCGCTCTCGCAGCGAGAAGGACTACCGGCTTCACAAACACTATCCCAAACACTTTATCACCCACTCCGTCTCCCACTCACCTCGGATATACATGCCAGCAGGTAGGTCTGCTTTCATAGATGAGGCTGTGTTGTTTGCTCTGTTTAGAGTCTTTTTATTGGTCATCATGAACGTAAAATATTAAATAATGAAAATACGAATAACATATGTATAAAATAGCATAGGTAGACAAAAGTGCTTGCTTTCTCACTTTTCTACATTCACTGGTCATTTTATAAGTGATACCTACCATATATGTTCGTTTTGTGTATAATTACTGCACAGTAACCTGTGGAAAGGACCACAAAGACACTGGCCAAATATTATTTGGGTCGTGGACCATTCTTAAGCAGTGGGTACTACTACTACAACTACTAATAACAATACATTTTATGTATAGGACTCTTTTAAAGGTACTCATAGACACTGTACACCGCAGTTAAATTATAACTGCACAAATACTGTGTGTGTGTGTGCACGTGTATACTAGTATATACTTCTAATTGGTATGTATGTGTAACAAAAGCAATGATTGTCATCATTTATGATCTCTAAAAACTCAAATTTGTCAGGCTGCAATAACTTAAGGCCACATTGCGTATAAGCTAATTTGTGATGGCTCTTTCTGTCTTTTCACACAGACAGTGCTGGGTCAACACCTTGCTCTGGGACTGTGTTCTTCCCTTTATTTAATTATGTGGCTTAAATGTGTCTAGCTTAGTGCCTGACTGCATCACTCTCCTGTGTTTGCCTCTGCCATCCGAGTAATTAGTTGGTGTAAAGTAGTGGAATTCTGCTGGAGGCCTAGAGGCGCTTTTGATGGCCACATCAGAGATGGGGGTCACCTATTTTTAGGCCTGTCCCTCGCACAGTCGCAGCATCTGGTGGTTGGATACTGAAGGAGGCTTGAGGCTATTTAAATTCAGAAACATTGCACCATGTGACAGAAACAAGTATGAAAACGTGTCTGCAGTTTGGCATGTGACATTTGCATGACTTGCGTGTTCATAAACGAGTGCAGAATTGTCTCTTTGCATGCTGAGATCAAAATGAGCAAAAAGAGTGAGTTATATCAAACAATATTCAGACTTCAGTTTACTAAACATGAACATATAGAGTTTGTGTAAAGGACACAGTACCTGCATTTTGCACTTTTCAAGTTTGTGGAAGTTCTCCTTTAGAAGGGTGACATGTTGTTCACCAGTGGACCAACCAGTTTTTGAATTTTAATACCTAGCACCTGCTAGCCCCAATTTAACTCTCACCACAGACAAAGCCCAGACCGTATTCCCATATTACCGACAGGCCAGACCAGTGCTCCGAAATTAAATTCTTTTGTTCCTGCAGCAGCAGAACTCCTCGTTATATGCTCTCCCTTTCCGCCTAAAAAGAGATTGGGGGAAAATACAGTTTAATCTCTCTTTGGTTTGTGCTGTACAGTCGGCCTCACTCAGCTGCAGCTGACTGTTCACAATCGCAGTTATTTCTGGTGAAACACATTATCTCATATGCTTTCTTTTTTCGTCTTGAATTTCGAGTTGAGAAAATTCGAGTTGAGAAATTCCGTCAAAGTTCAGATTTGAAGTTCTCTGTCAGTACTTGTTTAGGGAAAAGTAAACGGTCTTTTAGATTTGTGTTTTGTGACTTCGTGACATTGATACAAATGTAGGCCTTGTCCACATACATGCAGGTATTTATAAAAACTAATTTTTCTCTTTAATGCACATGATGCATTTTAGGGCACTGAAAAGTTTGGGTTTTTTGGCATGTCTGGTCATAGTGTGCAATTTTCTCTGTCAATTCCATGAAGTGATTTTATGCAATGAGGGTTGGAACCAAAATAGTGCTGGTTTTCACCTGCTAGCTGGACATTTTACCTGTTTACATTATTATACTGTAATTTTTCCAATGTATGGATGAACAGAGGCGTCTACAGAGCTCATTGCTACGTCCAGCACCCCCACAAATCAGACTTTATCCCAGCAGGTGAATGAATCTTCCTTTCCTGTCCACTGGAGCTCATTTGGTCTGATCTGGTCATCTTAGGTGGTTTTGTCAGACCTGAGCAGCATGTGGATCTGCTCTACTGCCAGATCAGTCAAAATCAAGGAAAGTGGAGCAGGAAGGAAGTTTGATCCCAACACAGCCACAGACCCCACAGCCAGCATCCCTGGTTTTGTTAGCAAATGTGAACTGGTGATGTGGTTTCTGATGGCCAACATGATTATCCGGTTATGTCACTGCATGTTGGTTTGGTGTGCTCCTGACAGCTCTGGACAGATTTGCTTTTTCATTATTTTTAAAACATTTTAATGATGTGAGAAGAAAATTGTGTGAACTAGGCCTTGGAGTCGGACCAGAACCTCTTTATACAGGATGTAAATGTATTAATTTGACATTTTATTGAAATATGTAATTCTCTAATTGCGTCTCGGTAGAAGAGCACAATGAAAGTGCTGTAATAACTCAACATTGAGGAAAAACAAAAACTTGGAGCGAGCGGCCTGCAGCAGTTTCTCATGTTGGGCCGGAAATTTGCCGGTTTCTCCGGCCTTGTCATCCGTGGCCGGTGTCTGCGGCGGCTGAATTGTAACTCATTATTTGGCAAGTGTGGGGGCACAAGTCCAGCTCTAATATATGCAGGTCAGCATGAGAACGGCCACAGTCCGTTTACTTAAGCGGAGAAAAGGAGCTCTGGAGGGTTTTCGGCTCGAGGGAGCTCATAGAAAAGTGTGAATGGAAGCACAGCCAGAGCTGCCAAGGCCAGCATTGGTTTGAGGGCTCTTTATGTCTCCTGGCAACAGTGCGGGTCAGAGGGTAAATGATGCGGTCATTACTGAGAACGAGTATGATTCGGGTTACAAAAGCCTAGCGTGAGAGCAAATGACCGGACCGGGCCCGTCCCGTTTGGATCATTTTTAGAAGGTGCGTTCTGGGAATTTATAGACCTTTAAAGTTGGACTTTACAGTGCTGTATAGTTGTGTAATAATAGTGACTCCTCATTCGAAAGTCGCCTTTTTAGCCATTTCGTTGCTGGAGCGACTGCAGTAAATTAGGCCCTTACTGTAAACCTTAGTCTCTGCATGCTTTATTTGTTTTTAAAGACTAGGTTGTGGAAAACTGTTCGAAACAGGGTTCTGAGCCAGGTCCAAGATCAAAAGTAAAAAAAACAGAAACAAACTGTATTTTGCCAGGAGCTGAAAATGTAATCATCTGAAAATGTAATCAGAAACATTCATTTTAAATCTCTACTGAACTATGAATTCTCTGATCAAGGTGAGGCAGACCATGACAAAATGGTAAAAATGATATTCTGAGTATTTGTAGATACATTTCCTGAAGAAAAAGGTTATAGTTCAATGATCTGGAGCATATACAGCTGTAAATAACAGTTCAGGTTAGTTATAGGCTACCATTTGGTGGGCATCAGTTTGTGTCTCCTGGAACCTTCCTGTGGTTCGAAAATCTATTTAAAAGGTGAAGCTGAAATTTACAGTTAAATTAAGCTGGAAGGTGTAAACATCTGAAGTCTATCAAGTGTAGTAATCACCAAAAAGTGAGTGTGAAACTATGGAAGACCATATAAAATAGGGATACATAACATCTATGAAGTACAGTGAGAGTGCGACACCCCTTAAGAACCTGGAAACAACCCAGAAAAACCAGTAGAGCAAAATGTGAAACCACAAACACCTAGCGGGGGATTTCTTTCGTCAAAATATGAGCAAAATATGGTAAATGCAACATGCTGTTTTAGACTGATTTCTGAGTGTTTTCTTCATTTTTGACCAACAGGCCAGTCAGTTACAAAACATCCTGAAAGTGTTTACTGTAATACTTTGCCATGTGGAATGCAACCAATCACAAACTTAGATCTAAAATATATGTTGACAAATGTGTAATCTCTTGTTTCATAAATGTCAGAGTTTTTTTGTTGAACTTGTTTTTATTTCCCTGCAGACTCTTTGTGATTGAATGGACGCCTACCAAATAAAACAGGAATGTTTTTAAGCTGCATTTTTAGAAAGAAATTTGAGTTGTGTGCGACGTCTTTTTGTTCTGACCAATCTGAATCAAATGTTTTCCTGGTTTTAGGCTAACGAAACTTCCCCTGAAAATGCAGTGAATGTCCTCTTCTGAATAGGTTTAATGTATTCATGGCAAAAATGTTTTTGTTTCAGTCATTCTCTTGGTTATACAGAGTTTGCAGGTAAGATGCATTCCAAAGTGCTTTTTATTGATTGACGGCGGCGGTAAAGAGCCTGCGTTTCTCTGCTGTGGTACCTCTGTCTCCTCACACTCTCTTAAGGCTCGTCCTGCCAACTGTTTTCATAATCAAATGTTAATCGATATGTTGTTGCGGCACTCGTTCACTGGGGTGAAAGTTGGGCCTGTCGAAGAGACACATGCTTTATATGGAAGCGCGCTGGATTGTTGGTTGAGTTTATTTTAAGCCTGTGTTTTGTTAATGTGGAGCTTGATTGCTCTCATATCAAGTAATAATGGGCTGTCTGCTCTATTTTGGAGCAACTTTTCTTTTCGTTTTTCTTTTACACACACTAAAATCTCCTTATCGACTCACAAACTTGGGACTAATATTAGACACTCCTGCAACCTGTGTCAAAATAATGTTTGAATTTTGTACCCACCTCTTCAGGAATGGTGCTTCACTTTTAGTTCCTGAGCCTTGTTTGAATTATGGTGAAAAATGGTGGAATAGTAAAGAAATATAAACTACAGTTTACTCCACAGCTGGCCTTCAATTCAACAGGTGATCTCTATAAAAAGAGGATAACAAAAGAGTGAGAAGCAACCTAATCTTCATAAACTCTTCAAACAAAACCCTACAGATGTTGAATTCCTACTAATGGCCCATACTAATTCAGAGAAATATGAAATCCCCCTGAACAGGCTCACGTGGTGTTGGGGAGCGTGGCCGGCGCGGTTTGCTGCTCGAGTGGGCTCCCGGATTGTGACGCTTGCGCTGCTCCCTGCTGGGGGCTCTTGGCTTTGACAGTATTAAGCAGTGGCCACACAATCGGCAGCTTTGTTTAGAGATAAACTGCGCAGTCTCTGCAGCAGCGCTGGAGTGACGGCTAGGCTAAGCTCCATCCTGTGCTTTGTTTGATCTGTGTGATAATTCCACTGTTTCTCCCCTTCCCTCTTTCCCAGTGTCAGCAACTCAGTTCAGTTCAGCTTTCTCATCAGAGCAAAACACAGGGATTAAAGTTTTCTGTCGCTGCGACGGATTTCAGTCCGTCTGACTGGGTGTCATCTTGTGTCTGTCCTTTCAAAAGCCCTCTGCAGGGTTGTTGTTCAGCCCCCCCGCCCCCAGAATCCCATCGACAAATCCAAACGCCCCCTCTGTTAGATTCCAGAGAGGCCATGTAGACCCGAATAGGAAAAAGCAGGGGAGGGTTACTTTACATTAACCTACTTTCGAATTTTCACGATCGTCTGCGATCAGTTCGTTGTGCTGGCGTGGAGACGGATTGGGCGATGGACTGAAAATCATGTCGTTCATTTCCTGACCGTATTGTATTACAGTAATATAACATTCGGAGGAGATGGGGGATTGCCCAGTTATGAATGGAAGTAGGTTAATCAATTAATCAAGACTTGGCAGATGTGCACAGTTCCTATTTTAGGCTGTGCACAAGACCTGGTTAGACTAACACCAAAATATACATTCATAAATGTAGCCAAATCACACACCCCCTTCAATAAAGGTAAATAAAAGACAGAATAAAGGATTATGTGGGGTGATGCTATTAGGAGAGCCATCCTTGCTTCTCTAAAGTAATGTTTTCCATCTCATCCAGGCAACACACTGGACTTAAATATGTGAAGGTTACATTAAATATATGGAGGAGCAAAGCTATATGTCTGGAGTACCTTAGTCAGTTACTGTTTGAAGTCCTTTTTTGTTTATATTGTATCATAGCCTGTTAATGTCTGGTCCTCTCTGCAGTTGACAAAACAAAATTGCTTTTACTCCCCCATCAACAAAATGAAATCGCTCCACACAGAAGTGGATCACTCGCCACCGTCACACCAAACCATTATCAACTACGCTGCCTCCCCAATTCATGACACTACAATATGCGCTTACATGACTGTGAAATATATCTATTTGTGTAATATCTGTTCTTAGAGCAGGTCTCTGACATTTCCACAGACTCCAATCTGCAAAGTATATTGTATGATGTCTGACTACTGCTGTGTTTCATACTGTAGATAGTTTTTTTTTTCATCTCCTCTGTGTACTCTTTACATTATACATTTAAAGTCCTCTACTTATATATTTTCTTCATTACTATGCTGCCAAGAAGAGCTACCACACTGTTTTAATAGTTCCTGCAACAGTGACAATAAAGACAATATCCTAAACCTTCTGATCCGAAGAAAACACAGGTGCTGCTGCCCGCGTGAGTTTGCGCTGGGCCATTATGTTGTAATTTGTGAAGAAGGGTGAGGTAATAACTGGAACTAAAACCTGTCGGCCAATAGACAGCAGGCTGGGTTTCGTGCTGGTTAATGTTGGATGTAAACTGTGCTTGGCAGCAGATTTCTAGAAGGCAGGTTGGACACTTTTTGAATTAGCTAGTATTCAACCTGACAGCAACTTAAAACGCTTCTGGGAATGCAGGCCTTTGTTGGTGGGGCAGCTGCGGAGTCCAAGTCCTCCTTATTAATGTGAAGTGTATTGAGGTTTCCAACCAGGTTGATAACTTGCAGCTGCAGCTTGATGAAGTGCACTTTTTGCATAATTGTTTTGACTGGCTTCTTTTGGCTTGGCTCCTCCGGAGCGTCGGAGTGTACCTTTCAACCTCTGAAAGCTCTGGTCTCCACTGTGCTATTCCAGCGGACACAGAGTGTTCCAGGGCGACTGTATAACAGTTACAGTGGGGTTTTGATTCTGCACTCATCAAGTTTTGGGCTTGTGTTATCTCACCTGGCTATCGCACAGCAGAAAATTATACAGACAGGGGCTTTTTGGAGAGGGGCCCAGCTCCATTAGGAAAATTGTGTGTGTGTGTGTGTGTGTGTGTGTGTGTGTGTGTGTGTGTGTGTGTGGGAGAGAGAGAAAGTGAATGTATAGGTTGAGAATGTGTCATTAATTTGTGGCAATAAGCAGCGTGTCTTTGGTAGAGCGCAGAAAGCTTTGTGAGGAAAACCAGAGAAAGTTCAAAAGAGCATGCAACACCAAAGGGATCCCCAGTGTCCATGGAATAACACACACACACACACACACACACACACACACACACACAAACAGTCTATGCAGATCAATCAAGCACACAGAACTACAGCTGCACAATGTATGGTTCACTCACAGATCACAAACTGTGACCGAAACAGGGCTGGTTTGATGTTATTGATCTCGCTCGGTGTATTGGCCATTGATTCAAAGCTGGAAAGTTGACCCTTTTACCCATTGATCCCTTGTTGGTTCAGCAGCACTCTTTGGTGGTTGAGTAGCTGTTGATCTAATGTCCCCAATGTGCCGATGTTAATTCAGTGTGGAAACAGTGTTTGTGTGTTCAGTGTTTATTCTACCATAATGTATTCTAGAATTATATATGGGAGGTTCTTTTATTTATCTTATTGGTTTTTCTCTTTGTCTTCCTTTGCTTTTTTCCCAATTTTATGGTCATTTTACTTGGATGAAAGGTGTCCTTAAGTGCCTGGAAAGGTGACTTTAGCGGTGTTGAACCCTTCTGCCCATGCACAGCTCCGCAATCTAGGAATTCAGTGACATGCCCATAAATCTGTTCTACTTCGGGACACTGGCAGCTGTGTGAGTTTCAAGGGAGCATTTTTCCACAGAGAAGCATGAATTGATAGACTTTGCTGTCGATTTGCACTACGGTAGCATTTTTCTACAAGGCAACGTAATTTATCAGATCGCCTGTGCTTGTATGTACACTGTCTTTAACTGCATCTTATTGATTGACTTGCTGAAGCTTATTTTCTCTCAGTATTTTAGGTCATATTTTTGATTGCTGTGACCATGACTGTACATGAACAGTGCAGAAACTGTATTTAAATATAAGAGGCGCTGAAAAGTTCATTATTCATTCACTCATATGCCAAAATCCATGTACAGTTTTGTATGCGGTTCCTGTATAAATGTGTAAAAGTGCTTTTACTTGACAGCATTGCAGCCTGATCAGCGATTGAACCTCCAGTGTTCTGTATGCAGGGTGACTCGTTTACCTACTGTAACACAGTTCTCACAGCTGTGGGAAGGAGGTAATAGATGGCGTGGAGTATTTCACAATCTCCAGATTTGTGCATCTCTGCACATCTATCAAACCAAACAATTTTACCATCTGTGATTTGGTGATTTGCTATCTAGCCAGAAACGAATTATGTGACATCAATGTGGTTGAGCAACTCTGTAGATTACTGAGTGTGAATTAATATTGTAGAACTTTGTCAGATAATTGTCCTTGGATTTCATATGATACACGCACACAGCTTTTCTAGTTTATTCGAATTAACACAGCGTCTCATGTGTCAGCGATGATAGGCTTGATCTTAAAGGGTTAAAGAGTCAAAATGCGTTTGCGTATGTAATATAATTAATTCTTTTTTTCCCCACAGAGCACAGAGGGGTTCTGTGGTTTCTTGTTTTGCCGGTTTTTGGCTTTTGTTTCGAATTTTTGTTTTTGAAAATTGCTGAAAGATGCATAAATTAATTTGAATAATTTGTTTTCACATAGTAAATCAGCCATTCAAGAAGAAAGACGGAGCCTCGCCCATGAATTCTTTGCGGTTTCGGCATTACGCAGCAGAAGTGTTTAATGAATTGAGGAGTAACCCCAAGCATTAGCAGCAGCCTGCCTGGGCCTGATGTTGTGTGGGGTTCAGCGGATTTGCGTGTGTGAAGTTCATTTATCCAGAGCTGCACCAAACAACACGAGCTTTATCTGCACCTGCATCTGTACAAATAATCAAATCCGAGCAAAGCATCAGGTGAATGTATTCACTCGCGTTGGAGTCGGGAGGAAGATGCAGTAATCGAAAGAGCTTTGCGTATCACAAAACCATGTTTGCAGATATTCTGGCAAGACTTGCCATGAGACTGACACAGCACATGTGTAATTCGAACCCTATTACTGTCTGCTCCATGTTAAACAAGCTGGAGGCTGCGTCTGTCTTCAGATAACAGTCATAACAATGGCTTTAATGGAAAACTCTGCGTTTCTCTGCTTTTAGTCATGCCTTCGTTTTGTCTGCTGATGACAGGGCATTCACTTAGTCCAGCCCTTCCCATCGCTGGGCCTGTCTGATCTCTGATCTTGGTCTTTTGATGTCTTCCCACTGCTGCTCTTCAGGCACTAAATACAAATACCAGAGAAGGACAGACCTTTTGGTTACCAAAACATTTTTGAAAGAAATTGGTCAATAGTCTTTATAACCCTTCTTTCACAAATATAAACAGTGTAAAACTCTACAGACCCCCATCCTCTGCAGGTTTTCCCCACACACTTGTGGTCAGAAACTTTCCTGAAATTTCTCCTGGGTTAAAAGTTCTAGTGGGTTATTTTCCAATAGTTTCTAAAATATAAAATAGGTCTTAATGTGCATTTGTGCGTGACACCATGTTTTTAATAAAACAGTAGCAGTTGTTCTCATTATTACATTTTAAATGATTATAACTTTAGTTCTACATGACATGGGAACACTTAACAAAGCTCAGCATAACGCCTGACACCTCGACACCTCATGGAAGTCATTTTGCCGCATGATGACTATTGAACATTTGTTCGGTACCACCCGAGATCTTAAGGTTAATGGTTTTCATTTAGATCTTCTCGTGCCACCCAAACACCTCTGACCCAGTGAGGCATGAACTCAACAGGATGTCTGAAGGTTTTTTTGTGCTTGAACTCCATGGTTTGGACTAGTGTGTCCACCGTGTTGAGATCTGGTGACTTTGGAGGCCAGATCCGCACTTTGAACTCTTTGTCATGTTTCTATTAAACCCTCCCTGAATAACTTTTGCAGCGAGGCAGGGAGTGTTTTCCTGCTGAAGAGTTCACTGCCATTAGGGAATACTGTTGCCATGAAGGGGTGAACTTGGTCTGCAACAATGTTTAGGTAGGTGTTACATGTCAAAGTGACGTCTGTGTGAATCCCATGAACACAGCAGTGTACAAATATAAAGGATTTGATGAAGGACTCTGTTGTTTAGGATGTTGGATTTCATGTCCCATTTCTGATTTAGTTCATTGTGTAGAAACTCTTTTTGTCAGCTTTTCGTGTTGTTAGTTTTCAGGACTGTTGTTCTTTCACTGTTTTTCTCCACAAATTTAATTTGTTGCACAAACTTTTGACCCTTGGTAGCTAAGCTGTTGTTATTAATAGTGGATTTTTCATTTTAGAAATGTACTAGACCAGGGCTTCCCTTGACCGGACTAGAGACCCCTGTCTGAGCACAGAGTCGACCCACCTGAGCTGAAATTCTTTATTTGGGTTTTAATGGGTGAATCTGTTGCTTTCTTGGTTGGTGATGCTGGGAACTGAGACTCTGACTCGCAACCAGGCTCTCAAAGAGCAGAACTGGCCGCTCTCCACGGGAACCTTACCTCTGGCTTTCTGATTGGTTGGCCAGGCCTGAATTCTTGGCTGCTGGTCATTCACAATGTTTCAGTGTCCATCTCCGGTTTGGACTCAGTTGAAGACGTTTCTCTTTCTCTCTCTCTCACTCTCTCATTCTCTCTCTCTCTTTCTCTCTCTCTCTCTCTCTCTCTCTCTCTCTCTCATTTTCTCTCTCTCTCTCATTTTCTCTCTCTCTCTCATTTTCTCTCTCTCTCAATCTCTCATTTTCTCTCTCACTCTCTCTCTCACACTCTCTCTCTCTCTCTCTCATTTTCTCTCTCTCTCTTTTTTCTCTCTCTCACTCTCTCCTTTTCTCTCTCACTCTCTCTCCCACTCTCGCTCTCTCTCTCTCTCTCGCTCTCTCATTTTCTCTGTCGCTCGCGCTCACACTCTCTCTCTCTCTCTCTCTCTCTCTCATTTTCTCTCTCTCTTTTTTCTCTCTCTCAATCTCTTATTTTCTCTCTCACTCTCTCTCTCACACTCTCGCTCTCTCTCTCTCTTTTTTCACTCTTTCTGTCTCTATCGCTCTCTCTCTGATTTGCTCTGTCTCTCTCATTGTCACACACTTTCCCCCCTTCTGCGTCTCATCCTGTCTCTATTTGTTTCCCCCTTTTACTTTCTTGTTTGCTCTCTTCACTAATGTAACCACCACAGTTTGGCCCTCGTCTAAGAAGCCCCTCTCTTGTCCTCTGGCCGACTGTAAGTCATTTAAAAAATCACCATCAACGTTTTATAACCCCCAATACCCCCCTCCCCATCTGCCTTCTTTTCTTTCTTTTTTTTCTTCGTTCTTCTTTCGGGAAAAGGGGCTTCGAGAGAGGCCACTGCGTGTCAAGACAGTTTCATGGCCTTCCTTACCATCGCACTGTCTGGTGTTCTTTCACTCTGGTGCCTGTGGTGGAACACTCAGGCATGCTTGTAATCCTCATGTCCTTCTACTTTCAAGCACATCCCAGCCCATAAATAACATATCTTGGGAAAAGAGTGGAGTCATAAAGAAAAAGCGTTGTAATGCAGACAAGATTGTCATCGCGTCTTTTTTTCGAAAGGGGCTGTGCAGCGTCTTCCCAGCATCTTCAGTAACGGGCTGTTAAACCGTAACCATTTCACGATTCTTCTTCAGTTTCCTCAGCTTGTTTCACTAAAAGGACAACATTCATTTTGCAGTATGTAATCCCCCGCCTGCGCTGCAGCAGCTAGAACGCCGCTGTGGTGGGAGTTCACAATGTGACTCCATATGCTGAGTTCAACATTAACCTTTTCCCTGACTTCCAGAAGAGGTCTATCGTCCTTAAAAGGCTTTCAATTCTAAAATTGGTGATTAAAAATCCATACAAAAACACATTTACAGTACCGTGAAATAATATATATGAACCGTTTAATGTTCTTTTAACGTTATTATTACTAAATATAGTAAATAAAACTGAGAAGAATAAACAAACACCATTCTACAGTAATCAGTTTGTCTCTTGTGGAAATCCAGTATTACTGTGGTTTCACCAGGAACTTGGTTTGACTCGATCAAAAGTAGATGATACTGTGTGAGCTGATGGAGTTTCACAATCCAAACAACGGCTGGAGGAACCGAGGAGGAGTCTGGAACCGGAACTGTGTTCTCCTCACCAGCTCACACAGTATCATCTACTTTTACCCACAGAACACATCTTGATAATAATGTTCATGTTGCTGGCAGAAAGACACTATTTACATGCTGAGAAAAACAGTTTTGTGCTTAAAAAGCAGTTTTAGTATCGTTGATGCGGTTGGTGCTGCATATTAGAATTATTTGCTTGCTTTATACTTTATACACTGCTGTTGGATGTACCAATTTCCAGCACGGCTGGGGGCGAGTGTCCTTTTTTGGTTTAGTCTTCTCTGTAAAACCTACAAATGGGATCAATTCTCCTTTATGAATGGGCCAGAATTCTAAAAAATGCACTCCTTCCTCGCCAGCGCAGTGCAAATCACTGGACTTAACCATCTTTCCCACAGTGAGTGGGAAATTGGAGTTGATTATTAATTGCTGTACAAATGATAGTGATTAGTGAAAGTAACTGAAAAGACTAACTGATTAGATCCGTGTACTTTGTAGCTAATACTACTAACATGGAACGATGCACTGCACTGTTCCATGCGTACACACACACACACACCAAATCATGTGTAGTCAATCAACCAAAGCTTACGTAACTCTTTTGCGAATGTGAAAACTTGTGCAAGCATGCCAGCCTTAGAGCCATTTAACCCTCAGAACACAAATGGTCAGTTGTTTTTATATGGCAAAACAGCTCCTTATATGGAAGTTCCCCCAGTTTGTGTTGACGCTTGGATTGTCAGATGTCATATTGAGCTTTGTTTGGTCATTAAAAAACAATACAGGTGCTACTGGCAGTCCTGGGATTCGAACCCATGACTTTCTGATCATGCTCCCTAATCACTAGGGCACCAAAAAAAATGTATCGACAGACGCTAACACTACTTTGAAAGCATTGACATTGCAAGTGTAAACAAGACCTGAAATGAGCAAATATAATAGAACCCAACTAATGAAAATAAACCCTTTCATGGGCTTTCTTGGTCAACTTTGACATATAAAATAAATGTGGACAGTGGTCATGGTCAACCTAAATGATCATCTCTAATAACAGATTATTATGTAGGATTTGAGACATTCCTGATATGAAGGGTGTGTAGTGGCCCATATTGTTCTAATAAGGCTGCATGATTAGATACTGCTATCATCTGGCTACAAGTTGTGATTACTTCATATTTAATTATGACAAGTTACGACTCTGCATTGACTGCGAGCAGAGTGCCTGTAATTCAATAAAATGCTTTCTGGAACATCTGGGATGTGCTTACATGCTGCACAAATGTTGTTACGTTTGCTTTGGGACTCTGATGACAGGGAAGCTGTAATCTATTAAATATTACAGATAATAAGATACACATAATGGTTCTGTCTGATTTTAATCAGATTGTCCTCCGAACCTCAGTAGTAAGTTATTTTCTTGTCAAGCTTTGAACATCTTGATTTGCAGGGAAATCTGATGACTCCAGTATTACACTGTACTGTAGGTTAAGTCCAGTTTAATGAAGGTGGGCGGCGAGGGTATATAATACCCACACATTTCTTGGCCCTCCCATCAGAGCTTTGCTGTTTCAGACGAAGTTGATACTTTTTTTTTCACAGAGGTGGAAAATTCCGGACCAGAAAGTGAAAAGTGAAACTCCAATTAATTCCACCCAGCAATTGAGGTGTCTGGGAAGTTGGAGCAAATCCCTGGCACCTGATTTTTCCATGTAATTTTTCATTTAATATGGTCGTTGATTTGCGAGTTGTCCACATGCGACTGTATATTTCTGGCCCGTTTCCTGTACAGCGTAGTGCTCTTGCTGCTCTGAGACCTGGGATTAATCTCGTTAACCTTCGTCAGATTAGACGTGTCAGGTGTGATGGAACCAGGACAACAGTAAACGTAAGACAATCACTGCACAGCAAACCTTGTTGCGATCCGAGATGGCAAAATATTATAGATATTTTCACTGCATGATGTTACAATACTGACTTTTTTGTGACATCTGATCCAGTTTTTGTAGACTATGTGGTTCCACATAAAAATAAATAAAAGTTTAAATAATAAATAAGTAACTACGAATGCATTGCTTTTATTAAAACATTTCACACTGCATGGATTGTACCATAACATATAATGCTAATAATGAACATCATATTGGCCCGTCCTAATTGTAAACAGTGTGTTTTGCAACCAAAGCAACAGATATAAACAGTACACCATCGAATCTTTAAGACAGGAGCCTCAGATATGGAGGAATGTGCTCAAGTCTAACCACTGAGTGGATCATGTTGCTGTAAGGACCGAATGATCTTTCCATCTTCTCACTTTCTCATGGTGGTCTAAGAACAGTTCAGACAACCTTCTCCGGCACTTGATCTTCAAAATGTAGTTGTTCGATTTATTTTAGGACGGTCATGTGGTTTCAGGCCACTACTGATGGTCATGTGCAGTTTTAAAGGTCCTGTAGTGTGTTTTTGGATGGTTGCTATATGGTGGAATGTTATTGGAAGGTTTTCCTCTTGTGTTTGAAGTGAGAGAGTTTAAGGGGTCATGAAAACATCGGTGACGTTGCAAAAGTATTGGTCACACCCTCACTCACGCTGTCTATTCATGGTCATTAAGCTGCAAGTATTGTCCATTTTGAATTCAGGTTTATCTTGATGGAAACTAACCCATTTCCAAATTGATTACCTCCCCCGTTCACACTAAATAAAAAAGGAGTAGTTCAGCCTCGCTGCATGTTTTCTCTCGTGCGTTTTCCAAGGCTGTCCTTATGTTATTGCTAATATATTTGCAACACAACTTGAAGGAAAGGGCAAAGAACAGCAGCCGTATAGAATAATGTTGTTTTAGGAAGTCTTTAAAGTTTGCAAAATACTTTTCTTGTGAATATTTTATGGAACCCTACCTCCCCAGATGAGTGTGGGATCTTGAGCTCCATGGGGTCTTAGTGAAGCCTAACTACAGCATCCGTCCTGATAGGGGGAAGAATGGGGCTTTTTGTAACAGCATGAGCATCATGTTTCATGTTTTTCCTCCGACTCGCCCAATTCGTCCTGACAAGCGTCATAATTAGGTAACAATATGATTGAATTTTGCTGGAGTGGAAAAGACACAGAATTCTGCCGTGAATGGGGGCCTCCAGGTCTGGAGCTCACAAAGACTCAAAGATATGGAAACTACTCATTCAGCCACGGCATGAAATTACAAAAGTTCCTGACCCCGTCACGAATTGCTGTTACATATTAGAGCTTCCTTTGCAAATGTAGCAAACTTTACTACTGTGATTTGATGTCTGTTCATTTAATTTATTAATTTAATGTTCTTCATAATAATTGGTAAACGAATAAAAGCAACAAAAACATTCGGTGTTTAGCTAACAAGTAGGGTTGGGTCGTTTCAAATATAGCCCTGAAATTATAAAAAAATAAAATGGGACCGACATCTTGTCTGAAAAAATGTGGATTTTATTCTTTTTTTGTTTTGATTTCCTCCCTCTTTTGTTTAGCAGTGTTCATTCTCTTTATATTATATAGCAAATGTGTATGCCTCCAAAACAGTAACTTTACAGAACAAAGAATGTCATTGTTTCATAGGCTCATTCATCATGAGATGTTCAAACAGTGTAAAGGGCGACTAGTGTTTTCAAAATAAGAATGAAAAAAAGAATAAAATGTTTTCATGGCATATAACCTGCCAGTTTTCATTTACAGTAAGTATTTCCAGAAATGGGTAGTGTTTCATTGTTTATGCTGGTGTGTGTGTGTGTGTGTGTGTGTGTGTGTGTGTGTGTGTGTGTGTGTGTGTGTGTGTGTGTGTGT
>JBBMFX010000122.1:1405284-1415784 GCA_037832545.1 Rhabdalestes septentrionalis | reverse complement strand
TTGTATATGTTTCTATTGGAGCAGCCTGACAGGAGGCTGTTACAATAATCGAGTCTAGAGGAAATAAATGCGTGGACAATGCTGCAAAACATGTGAGGTGCATAATCTTAATTTAATGAACTAGAGTTGATCAGCTAAAATGAAATGTGGAATGTGCATTAAAGGGGCACTACACTCCTGAAGGGGAAAATACAACTGTTCTGTCTTTATTGCAAGTCTTTCAGAAAAGCATTAATTGGTTTATTACCTTTTGTTTTTAGGTTGATAACACTTAACCCCTTAGAGTCGAAGGTGCCCCATTTCAGCTCCTCATTCTCATGACTACATAATTTGAGTAGGCTGTAGTTTCATAACAACTGAGGAATAAATTGCATTAATAACTGATTAAAATACTAATAACTGAAAGATAAAACTAGATACGCACCTCTACATTTTTCTGCTCTTTAGACTAGTTATTTGTGCAAAAAAATAAATATCGTCAAAGTATAGCTGGAACTATGCAATCCTACAAGTGCTGAAAAGTGGAAAGACTTTGTAAAGTCACTTTTGAAACAGATAAATTGCCTTCTGGTCCTGCAGTGGTCAAATCAACCCTAGGTCACGTCTTGGATAACCAAACTAAGCCAGGAATACACCACTTATACATCAAAAAGTAATAAAGTGACTCTCGGAATACTTTTAATTTGGGTAGTCACCATAGCTCTGTGGCCAGAAACAAAATATTCATTTTTTCTTTCACATTGATTACACCAACATACTCTTTTGTGGCATTAATTGTAGTACCAAAAGAGGTACATTTGCTGGTGTCTCCCCTCTTGAGCACGTGCAGCTACAAGGGGTGTGTAGCCTGATGCATTTTTCTGCAGTCGCGAGTGTTGCATCATGCTGCGCTGGCTGTAAGCACCCCATGATGTAATGGAGGGTAAGAGTAGTGATGCTATGTGCATGAAGCAGAGCTTGAGACAAATGAACCAGACAGCCGGGGCAGACCCTGCAGTGCTGTGTCTATATGGTGCATTAAGGCACAGCCTTTTATAGGAACGCTGAATAAGGTGATGGTAAAATAATTAATGAATATAGTACTGAACATTAGAGCAATATATAGGCATCGTGCAATAAGTATGACTCAGGTCTCACATGTGTATAGATATAATACTTTATAATAATATATAGTAATATTTTATGTGGTATATAATATTCATGTGCAGATTTTGACATGCTATGTACATATCTGTTTGCTGCAGGTGTGCCCACTCCAAGCCTGGAGATCCTGCGCCACACTCTCAACATGCTCGTCCGGGAACGTAAGATCTACCCGACTCCAGAGGGTTATTTCATCGTCACCCCACAGACCTACTTCATCACGCCGTCCCTCATTCGCACCAACAGCAAGTGGTACCACCTGGACGAAAGAATACCAGCGGCAATGCAGCAGCCATGCTCTTCTCCTCCCTCAGGCACTGTCACGCCCTCCACCTCAGGCTGCGTCAGGGAGCGGATGCACCACAAGAACCATGCAGAGCCTTACAGCGACAGCTACCGGGAGGACCTACCCAGCACACACACCTCCACACTACAGAGGAGGACGAAGGAACACAAGGAGGCTCCATACCCAGTGTCTCCACCTCCTCAGCAGCCCACAGAGAAGAGCAAAAGCGCCCTGAGCTTTGCCTTCAAGACGGATGCCAGCAGCAAGCAAAGGGATGGAAGCAGCAGCACCGGAGGTAGCGAAAAGCAGTCAAAGAAGTTTGGACTGAAACTCTTTAGGTTGAGCTTTAAAAAAGATAAGACTAAGCATCTGGCCACATTTTCAGCCCAATTCCCACCTGAGGAATGGCCTCTACGGGATGAGGAGACACCCAGTATTGTTCCACGGGACGTGGAGATGGAGATCATTCGGCGCATCAACCCAGACCTAACAGTGGAGAATCTCGCAAGGCACACAGCTGTGATGAAGAGACTTGAGGAGGAGAAGGCCCAAAGGAACAAAGCCAGCTCGTCAGCACAACAGAGTGCCCGCGGTAAACGCGCCCGTGGTCACCGAAAAGCTCAACAGGGCAAACAGTCACGTAGTCACAGCAAGACACGTGCCTCCAGGGGGGACCCTTCTGAAGGTTCCAACTTGGATATATCCTACGACCGGGACTATAAGTTCTATAGCTCATCTCTGGTGCGGTCACCAAGGGAGACTATGATGTCAATGGAACGGAACAGGGGGAAGTACATGGTTCACAGCAACCCTAACATTGTGGAGTCACATTTCACTACAGCGCCTGAGTGGGATGTGTCGGGGGAGCTTGCCAAGCGAAGGACGGAAATGCCCTTCCCAGAACCATCCCGTGCACAGTCGCATTCAAAAGTCCACCGCAGCCACAGCCATACACAGGAGAGAAAGTCACGAAATGAGAGGTCAGACAAGGCCAAAGAGAGGTCACGCTCAATGGACAATTCTAAGGGCCCCTTGGGAGGCCCATTCTTAGGAAACCCTGAGGAGTTTGAGTGTAGTCCGGATGACAGGAGTCGGTATTACACCGATGACGGAACTCTAAGGGCAACTGCCCAGAAAAGCCACTACTCCCGCACTATGCTCTCTGCTGCTAGGTTGAATTCTGACGTTTGCGTGCCTGATGTTGGGAGGGGGACTCCCGAGGACGCCATGCACTGTAGACCGCTTGAGAAGAGCAAAAGCAAAGACAGCTTACCTGTCTACGGTGACCTTTTGTCCTGCTCTCCAAAAATGCCTGTGGATGACTATTTCCAGCGCAATGCTTCGATTGAGGCCTCTTTCTCGGTTCCCTCCCCTCTCACAAAATCCAGCCACGATTTCGCTGATGCCGTATGGAAGGGGATTCCCTCCGATCGGCCAACTCCACTTCTGACCTCACCCCATCCTACGGAATACAAGGATGATTCCGCAATGGGACAGAATAGTATAACTTTATCGGTGCCTAACCAGACACCAGAGCCTTTGCCCAATGGACGCTCGATGCACCCTGACTCAGGTGACTTGGACAAAATGGCAGAGGCTTATGGCCAGGAGAGTTTGTTCAAAACTCCAGACTATGTGGAGAGCAGCTTCTCCAGGCCAGGCACAATGCGCAAGTCTCCGCACACTAAGTCGGCAGAGGTGCTGGAGAGCCAGGAACACTTTGATGACCCTCTCCCACTATCCTCCATGCCATCGTGCTCTGGTCAGGAGCAGGCCTCGTGTGCCGAAACCACCTTCGACTACTACAATGTGTCGGATGATGACTCGGAGGGGACCAGCCATAAGAACAAAGTAGAGGAGAAAGTTCTGGAAGGTGGTGGCACAATGCAGTGGCTCCTGGAGCGGGAGAAGGAGCGAGACCTCCAGCGCAAGTTTGAAAAGAACCTTACATTCCTCAGCCCCAAAGAGGGTGAGCGCAACAACAGCCAGAAGTCAGCCCACTCCACACGCCTGGACAGCATGGACTCCAGCAGTGTGACTGTGGACAGTGGATTTAATTCCCCACGGTAAGGCTCTCAGGTCCAGTATTGGGTTTCCTCCCCTCGCTGGGATGCCAGTGTTGTTCTCCTGCTTGAACTCGAGCAGTTTGCTATTCTGTGAATAGACAAAGTGTCAGTGTGCATCAGCACCTTTTTTTACACTCAGCTGCAAGAGCAAAGTAGCATTTTGGGTTTTTTTTTAACATGTGACATAGGATTCTATAGAATCTTGGTACAGTTTTAGAATGCACAAACCTTTTAATGTTTTATCAGTGGTAACAACCTCTGTGAATGAGATTAGTACTACTGTTTAATGAATTGTGTTTCACTAAAATAGCAAGAGTCTCTACATTAATGCATAATGAAAACCACCTTAGAATAATATTACAGGTCAGCCACTACCAGTTTTGTTTTGAATTTGTTTACACGTTTTTATTTACTGAATAATTTGTGTTGATTTTTGTTTGAATTTTTAAATAGTGTACCCTTGACTGTTGTTCGAGTTGTCCAAGTGTACATTGGATGTTATTCAAATTCCATTTGTGGGCTATTTGGTTGCATTTTGTGCTCTAAAACAAACGTTTTTCTTTTTAGAAACATTTGGCATTTTTGATGTTATGATCATAAGCGTAAACAAACATACTGCTGTAACAAAGAATGTTTACTGTTAAGTTTAACATGCTCATGAATAGACTGCCCCTTAGCATACGTGACATATTACAAATTAAACTTGACACCCTGAGCACACAATGCAACTCTGTCGCCTTTCTGTGTGTTTGCCCTCCAGTCCTGATGTTGCACCCCTTTATTTGGGATCCTACCTCCCCTGTGTCTGAAAGCTCTCATACTGCAGCCTGCACACTAAGGAAAATACCAGAAAGCCTCTTGATGTTCACACATTGCCGTGGAATAATTGTTTATTTACTAGATGCAAAAACATGTTTTTCATTAATAATTTGCCCTAAAACCTGGGTAGAAGTGTGTTCAGATTTTGCACCCATACAGCTTGCAGCATTTACGCTTTACTGCATGATTCAGCTGTGGTCATGCAGGGTGTCTACCACAGTTTTGTGAAAATTTAACTATAGACTTTATTTGGAAAAAACAAATCTCTGGCCCTCTAGGACACTAAATGAATGCCTTTTTATCTTAATTCATAATTTCAGAATCAGAAAACATTGATTTTAAGATGTGATATACAATTATGCCACATTGGATCTCTTTAAAGTTGTTTAATAATGTGAAAAAAATTAAGCTGAAAATTCTAAAAATGAGTTGATGTGTGAGAACACCAGTGAATGGAGGGCTTGGCTGTACTGGCACTACCATGAGGCTTTACTGTAAAACTGCAGACATCACCGAATGAGACATTTCACACATTTAAGGATGTGTCCTGTGTGTCTTTTTGTTTTTTTATTGTGTGAATTGTTGTTTTTGTGAATTAAACGATGCTGTTTTTTCACACGGTATTTTGTTTGCAGTATTTCTACCTGCTTCTGTGTTTTGTGTGTTTTTGTGTGAGGTATTTCGAGCTGTTTAACCACGCATCCCTTTTCCCTTCTCTCTGTGCCATGGAGTTAAGATGAAGGAAGAAATCCTGTATAAAACAGGAATACGAGCTAGTCTCTCATTTTGGTCTTATTTGGATTACACTCACATATGTGCTCAATGAAGAACTGTCCCAATAATCTGTCATAAAGTATCTTTTAGCCTAGATAATATACACTTATTTTAAATTAATAGGAGCCTTATATCCACAAAAATAACCATGGAAAAAGAGTGTCTTGGCACCTGTCTCTGTCATGGACAATTAAACCTGCTTAAGGCATCAAACCTCAGTCATTAAACTCTCCATCCATTTAATGGCGATGTATTCAGAAGTTTGTCCCAAAAGTTGAATTACAAAAAGAATCTATAAATCAAAACCTAGTGCTACAAACATTTGTGGAATTCAAACTTGGTTCAAACCAAAACTTCTTTCAAGTATTACTACTATCTGTATTATATTTTGCCTGATTTCTTCCTGCTGTGTTCAGTTTCCCATTTGTTCCATCCTGTAGTCTATTCCATATTATTTGGGGGAGGATTTTAAATAAGCTCTGATATCTGGTCCCAGTAGCCTAAGAGGTGGACATATATGTGCTTGGTGGGCAGCTTTATTTCACAGTATTCTTCATCATCAAGTGAATACAACATTTGACACTGTGTTTGGAACATTAAAAAATGTCCAATTTTTCAAAATCCCACTGTGAGTTTTCATCTAAAAAGTCAATCTGTTACATTCAGTGCAGTGATTAGAATGCACAGTTGGACCTAGTGGGACCTATTGTGTTAGAGTGGCCCAGGTCACAAAGCAATTGAATCTTATAGCCACCTCAATCTCTTCTGACTGATTACAATTTTACTAAAACAAAAATGGCAGAAACTGATTTTGAAACCATCTATTGTTTTAAGCATGCAAATACTCTGTTTTTCCTCACATTTAGCACAAAATGTGCTTATAATAACCATGAGTAAATACTGCAGATTCTTGTCTACTATTATTGTACTATTGTTGCCTCAATTTCTTTTTTATCCTTCTTTTGTGGTCACTTTCCTATTTTACAGCTTTTTTTTCTCTTTCTGTTTACTGACTGTATTAGCAGCCATTTAACCACAGCCAGCCTAGACTATTCATCTGTCTAAAAACTCTCTGTTGCTGTTTAACACCACTCATCTTTCCTCTGCTATAACACCTTTGCTTTCTTTCTTTCTCTCTCTCTTCCTCCCTCCCTCCTTCTCTTTTTCTCTGTTTGGTCACTAGCACTCGGGAGAGCCTCGCCTCGAACACCTCAAGCAACGTAGAGAACAGTCGGCGGCAGAACATGGCCCTGAGTCCTGGTCACATTGGCACCAAGAGGCCACCGCCACCCTACCACCCACCCAGCTTCCGCTCCATCCCTGAGCCGCCCGCTGCCCGCCCTGAAAAACAAGCCTCCATCACCAGCGTCTAGAGGAGAAGGCCTTCTCGTAAAGCAGTAGTTCTGCGAAAATTATTTTTTCTTCAGCCTAAAGGGCCGTCAAAATGTTCGCCACAACTTTTGTGTTGCGTGAGGAAGTTTGCTTTTTTAGATTTATGTTGGAATTACAAGGCTAATGAGCTTTCTTACGAAACAAAAACTGCATGCAAAAAATTGCCAGTGAAACTGATACCTGGTTCAACAAAATAATATGAGGAAGTCTCTTTGCTTTTGAAATTTGGTGAACTTCGATAATGCAAAGTTGCATCCTCTGCCAATTTCAGTAGCCTACTGGTTAGGCTGTGCTAACAACTTAACATAGCAATATTCAATTTACTTTTTAATATAAATAAACAAAAGAATGTGTTTGATATAGTCTGAGGCAAAATTGCTTAAGTATTTTCTAGTCTGATTTGACTTAAGGCTTCAGGGTAACTACTGTTTTTAAGCTACATTACATTCTTTTGTCCACATAATCAAGTGTTTGAAATGACTAAGCAACTTAACCCTGTGTAAATCAAGTATGTGTCGATTTAGACAGTGACTGTAAAATGCCAAAGCTTTTTTTCATTGGCCTCATAGCTGCAGTAAAAAACTAAAGAAGCAAACTTTTACATCACGGTTGATGGACTATATTTAGGGCAAGGGGAAAGTTAATTTTTGGCAAACTATTGCTTTAATGCTGCAGCACTTAGGCTGTGGTCCTTATAGACAGAACGCTCTGAAGCAGTGCAAAGACTGAGTCGAATCAGAAATACGTTGTTTGTTACCAGTTACTGTAGGTACCTTCTGCTTTTTGGCGTTTGTAATGAAAACAAAAGACACACGAGTCACTTCATAAAGACAGGACATCATCCATGGTATGAAACTGCTATCGTGATCCAAATGACATCGTCAGTCCGAGGAACCCTGCCCAAGGTGTCCTTAAAAAAGCCTAATGTATCCACTACGGGTCTCCTTAACCTGCTGATTTTTGCCTCTTAACAACTCATTCTGCTGTGTTCTGTGTTGGTTTTCTACTCTCAGGTCAATTCGAGTTAGACGGCATTGTTCCACTCACCCTTCTGCTCACAAAAGTGGACCCGATCCTCCTGAGATTTTCAAACGCGTTGTTTGCAGTCCCCCCGTTTTCACGGGTACCCTCAATCAGCCAAGTCTCCTAGAATCCTCCGCAATCCAAAATGATCAAAACACTTCCATCTTGATTGGAATGAGGAGTTTCGCACAACGCTGGAAGTTCCTCCAGCCTCCCTGCTCTGAGTTTGAAGCTGGGGAAAGTCGTCACCAGAAATTGAGTGTTTTTTCCTCTCCAATGTGATTACGAACACAATCATTGCTAAAGCTAGCGGAAAGGTTAAGGCAGCATCACAGTTTTGATATAACAGGTGCTACTACTATTTCTCCTAAAAACAGACAGCGTTATTTTTTTCTCCTCACAGGAAGAAAAAAGGATTTCCAAGACATTTTCTATTATAGCAGGTGCTCTCTCGAATAGTGGACATGACCGAAAATACACGCTACTACCTCCACCATTTGTACAGTAGATGAAGGTGACGCAAGTGTTTTGTTTTTTTCCCTTCCGAAGGCAGTCAAACACACTGTTATCAGCTTTGCAAATTGTGAAAGTGCTGCGGATGCTTTTTTCGCCGCAACAGATGGTGAAGGTGCTGTCTTTCTCCATCCTATACAAAAAATGAAATTGCTCAGAATTTCCTTTCGTTCTCCCAGCGATCAGTGACGACAGACTTCAGAGAATCACCTGGCTGTGGATTCACAAACATCTGAATGACGTTTGCATAGCTGTATTTAGCTGTTGTTGGTTTATTTATTTATTTATTCATTTATTTGTTTTCATCCAAATCCCAGAAGCACTGTAGTTCGACACATTATAATCTGTTAAACCTTTATAGGCTGAGACCACCTGAAGGGGCGGAGGGTTTCTTCTTGTCAAACATTTCCCTTCTCAGTTTATTTAGTCCCAGCACATTCACCATCTTATCGCAGGAGGATGGAAATTCCCAACATACGTTCTGCTTCATAACGCACCACCAGGAGGACTGCAAGAGGAGACTTTCGGGAGACGACCTAGAAAATTGCAGCCAGGGCTGCCTTGATTTCAAATGTTTGCACTAAATGCCTGATCTATAATGGCTGTAGACGAGAAACAGGACGGACGGACGGACGAACGTACGAATCATCGAGAACGGATGTTGTGTTTATATTGAACATATTTCATATGAAATGCGGATAGTCCATGAAACGTCTTCCCTTATCATGATGAGTTTCTTAGAGTTCTCAACGACATCGTTCCTCATTGTGACATTTCGTCAATCTGTAAGAAATGTTTATCCGTCATACTGAGTATAATAACTTAAAAGGGGGATTTTTTTGTAAAGTCTGTAATATTTAAAAGTCCCTACTCGTGTAGTCGTGGTGTTAAATGTTTAGTGTATATGATTTCCCCACCCCTTGGGAATCGTGTAACTTTTTAAGACAATAAAATAACATGACACGTTTGATTACATGGTGTGGTGTGTGTGAGTATGACAGAGCACCTGTTTAGGGAAATGTCTATAGTGGGCTGGGATGTTTGTCACACTTTTTTTTTTTTCACTTAAATTCGAAATCTGCCGAAACACTGTACAGTACAAAATCCTTTCTGTACACATTTAATGTTGAATAATTCCGGTACAGTTGGATAGGTCTTGCTCTGGCGAATCCAATCTCTTCAAAAGATATGGGCTGTCAAATGCACCTTGTGCTGATGTACCAACCAACCCCACAGTGGGGTAGATTGTTACACCCTATGGGGTCGGTTGTCCCTGTGTTATTCAAATGGGAAAAAATTAAAAGACATTTTTAAATGATAAAAAAATCAAATGAAACACATCTTGAATGTACAAAAACATCAAATAAGTTCCAATGGTTCCTTTTTTGACTACTCAGATTCAAACATGTGAATATAAAATGCATAAATGTAAAACACCACTGGCTATGAAAACTACTACCACTATAAAATCTGAAGAAACTGAAGTTCAAACAAGCAGCATAACTCACGCAAAAATAGAGTGAACAGAGGGAGCTACACTGTTTCATTCATAACACAGACCTAAAGAAAGGTCTTAATTAACATTCACCAATCACAATCTACCTCAGAATCACAGTTCCAATATAATCTGGCAGACCAGGTGTGCAGTCTTTGTGGGCCCACGTCGACAACCAACTCGGAAACAAATATGGCGACCTACCCCAACTGAGATATTTAGGTCTTTTGGAGGCTAGTCCCCACATGTATCCCATCTAAGAAAAAAAAACGAAATTGTAGTGCTCTCTTTATACTTTAAAGTGGGAAAAATTATTTTACTGTAATATAAACTATACTAACAGTAAAGTATGAAATGTACATATTAAAATGTATGTATATGTAAACTCAGATAAGTACATCTATGTATGTGCACAATGAGTATATGTCTGTTTATATGTACAGGGTGGATATTTGAATATATGTAAGAGCACTGTGGATATATATACAGTGGAGATACTGGCATTGACAAAAACAGTAATGCACCAGAAAAATTACACATTTTTAAATTGAACATTTCTCCCAGTAATAATATAATAGTCCACCCCAAAATTGCACTGAAGTAATATTGCACATATAAGAGACATCCAGAATCTCGTGAACCTCAAATTTCATGAATCTGTTCTATAAAACACTTTCTCTTTGTTTGTCTTCACAACAGACAGAGAACGGGTTTCTAGTTTGTGACAACGCACATCTCTGGCCATTTTTAGGTCTTGTTTGCATACTTAACATTTTACACAACATTAGAGAGGTTTTAATGTTGTCACTGATGGGTAAAACCTCTCATGTGAGTAGACAAAAATTGAGTGTACACGTGGTGTCTGTGTTGTAATACTATCAGTCACCGTTAGATGTCACTCTACTCCACCTAGAAGCTGAATGTTGGAACCTGCTGTCTGCTGGTATCAACAGCAAATTAAGAAAACATGTTTGTTTATTTGTTTGTGG
>JBBMFX010000122.1:1347766-1382380 GCA_037832545.1 Rhabdalestes septentrionalis | reverse complement strand
CGGGGTGGGGAGGGTTAAAAACCCCCATTTTGGTGAAAGGGGGGTTCCACCCCCCCCCCCCCCAATAAAATGTGATTCCACCCCCCCCAATTTTGTCAGATTATATTCTATTATATTCTATTAAACACACACGCGCAACACGCACCCCCCACACCCGAACACACGCACAACAGGCGCATTTAAATTTGCCAGGTTAGTCTAAAATATGAGGCTACAGGTGATAATAAACTTAGAGCCATTTGGGAGCCAAAAGAGCCGGCTCTCTGAAAAAAGCCGAACTTCTTATCACTATTACCAATATCACAGTAGTGTCTGAACTAATATACTGTAATACTGGTGATGCTTTTCAATTTTAGCAAAATATTTAAGGATATATTTGTTGGAAAGAAGCATTGTCATCGTGATACAGTGTTGGTAAAATTGTTTTTATTTTTCATTTTTTTGATTCTATTTTGTGCACTTCAGGACCTGACAGCAAACCACAGTGTAAGTCAATCACTGTCCAATTCTGATTCATTTGAAAAATAAACGGTATATAGGACACTAGAGTAATAGTCTTGATCTTGCTTTGAGAACTGCTGTACTGCTATAGATGCTTTAAAGTTTGGCCTTTTATGGTGTTTTGAAAGCTTTTCCAACTTCTTTCCACAATCCCTCGGCTCAAGTGTGCTGCACTACATTAGGTGGTTAGACCGTTAGGAGAAGGGGAGAAACAGGTTATGTAATGGCCTGGAAGAGAAATGAGAGTGAGAGAGAGTGTGTGTGAGAGAGAGAGAGGGAGAGAGTGAGGGGAATAGAGGTGTCTGATTACTTCTAATTGATGCAGCCCTCTTCCCCATCTCTCTGGAGGCCAGCCAAGAACACACACACTCACACACACACACACACAAGGAATTTCAACATCGAGCACTTCAGAACCACAAGGTTTCAACTGCTATTAACTCCTCACCCAAAAACCATACACATGAAATGTCAATTAGAGAATCAATGGCATGGTCAGGCTCTGTGTGTGTGTGCCTTTTGAAACTCTCAGCTTGAGCACAGTTTTATGAGAGTGATTAATAATGAGTACATTCATTATTGCCTTCCCAGAATTATTCACCAGCAACAGTGTGCCTTATTTGGAGACTTTTTTCCAACTCACTCCTGCTTTTATTCTGTTAACTCATGCATCACTAATGAAACAGCTGCCTTTATAGTACTAAAATCTCTTTCATAATTCCAATTCTAGTGTTTTTTGTTCAGTACAGACATGGATGCAAGTTGTTTCCTTGAAACAGTAATTGCAATATACATCTTTTTTATTGACCTGGTTGCAGGAAAGTGGCTTTAATGATAAAAATATAATTAATTGCAAATACGTGTGTGGAATAGCAATTCGATTTTATTCCCTCTTTGTGTTTACATAAGATGTGCTGAATGCAATAATTTGGAGTGATTGCGCTTTATGATATATGACTTACGTATTCCACTAACCTTTGCTGTGAAATTTGGAAAGAAACGAGGCTGGAATGCATTTTGTGTTTTCGAGCTGTTTGCACATGCCGTTGGTGTCGTGACAGTATGTCATGGCTGAATGTGTCCATGCGCCCCTGTAACCCCTCATTTCCTCAACCATCAAACTCCAGCTCCTCTGCTGTAAGTGATCCAGCCAGTGAAAAGCAGGCCTCTGCACACTCGCTGTTTGTTTTCCCTTCACGAGACCTGAAATAGAAATAAGTGGGTGCTATTTCACTGTCCCGTCTTATCAGATGGAACCAAAACGCTGTACTCCAATAATCACTTCCATTCTAGGCTATACCATGACTACTGATACGGGAAGAATAACACACAGAATCACACAGAAGCACACACATACACACACATACACACACATGCACACACACACACACACACACAAACCATATATGAATAGTGCAACAAAAACTGCTTTGACATATTCAGTGTTGACCCCATAAGACATCTGAAGGTGTGCTGTGGTAACTACACCATGGTCTTACCAGCAGATCCTTTATGAGCAGCTGGTGTAGTGGTTAAATCCACAGAATTTATCAGTTAGCTACTGATAACCAAGATGAGGCACAGGTATGTAAAAAGATCATTTCAAAGTCCTGATTATGAGAGAAATATGGTTCTGTAAATAACATGTAGCCTATACAGATGGAATAAAATTCCAAGTCAGAAATGTTTTTGACTTAATGTTAAACTTTACTAACAAGAACATTTCAAACATATTTCATGGTAAAAGTGCTTTCAAAATATTGAGAAAACATTGCCCAGAGCATCACACTAAATCAACAGGCTTACCTTCCTCCCATAGTGTGTGCTTGTGCAATCACCTTCCTCAGAAATGTGACACACACACTGTCCACATGATGTTAAAATAATACATCAGACCAAGTCACTGTCTTCCATGTCCCTTTTTTCCTTCCTTGGACCACTTTTGGGATGCATTCTGTTTCTGGAATGTAATTTAGGTAGGGAATAGACACTGCATAAACACACCACAAAATGATTTTGGAGATGCTCTGACCCAGTCACGTCAAGTAAAGTAGGCTGCAAGTCATTTCAGCCATATAAACAGTACACTCCTAAATATTCCTCCAGACATACAGGACAAAATATACAGAGTGCAAAGAAAAGACAGAGAAAGCAAGTAAAACAAAGAGCAACAATATAACTTGATAACACTAAATAAAGTCCACAAAATAGGCTATAGTACAGTTTGAATGAATACAGTATAATGTCAGATACCATATTCAAGCCACAGATTTACTAAGTGCAAATATTCAAACATATAGGCAGACAGCAATGAACAAAACATTGTGCAAATAATAGTAGCAGTAGGACATTGGATGTGAAGTATATCATAAATAAATAAATAGTATTTACAGTAGCAGTGGAGGTATACGCAATTTCACTTCTGGCAGAACAGTTCAGTGGGTATAAAAACGGCATTAGGTGAAGGAAGAATTTCAGTTCAGCAGTGTGAATCTCATTTGTCCACATTTAGAGGCAGATTTTTGGTTCAGCACCAGTTGGCTCCAGGTTGCTGAGCCACCATAGCTTGCAGCCTGCCAAGACTGGGGCCAGTAAGTGTGCACAGAACGCTCAAAGCAGTCCTGAAGAACAGAGAGGCTCCTGGGGGGCCAGGCCTTCATCAGCTTTTGAATGGGATTGCCACGGCTGATGAGTGGTCTCTATGATCATCAACTATGCCAGAGATGTGGTCTAAGTAGCTAAGGTGTGGGCAGGGCTCGAAGAAGTATGAACCACAGATATCTATGTAAACACAATCCAGGTCCCTTCATTGCAAAGGGAGAAAACATTGGTGGGTAGTGTTGACTTTTAGCCTAGCATGAAACACCACCTGCTCACACTTCCTCACACAGGACTTGCGATGTCCACTTCCCAGCCAGCAACATCAGGCTGTAGTTTGGTTCCTGGTCTATGATGAAAGCCAAGGTCACATGTCTTGTCCAGCAGTCCATCATTAGGATTTTTTGTAGATGTTGTTACTGAAGCAGAGTCTGGAGGTGACACATTTACCAGCTGATCTGAGTTGATGTGAAAGTTCACATTTGGACCAAAAACTTTGATGCATAGAGGCCACCATCTTAGTAAGCAAGCTGTCTAGCCATCACAGTTTGACCCTTGTCAAAATCACTGAGATCCTCACACTTGCCTATATTTCCTGATTTCAGCATCACCTTTAAGAACTGACTGCTCAAAGATACCTCTTTCTCCTTTTTCTTCTTGAGAATTAGGCACTCTGACTAGACATGACCTGGTTTCTTGCAATAATAACTTTTTGGTGGCAGTGACCTTGACTTAAACCTCTGTGGTCTGTTCTGCAGTAGGTTTAGCCCCACTTTATTCGAGGTGAGACTGCCTGTCCTGGAATCCAAACTTAAACTCTCATTTTCTGGCATTCTGTGTCTATTTGTCTTAGGTTTGCTGACTCTATTTGCTTTTCTAATTTCCCTCTTTCCAACACTAGTTTTGCTCTTTCAAACTCTAACATCTCACTTTCCTCCTTTCCTGTCTTTCTCGTTCTTCTCTTTGATGTACTTATTGCAATTTCTAACTGTCTCGCATTTCCTCTTTCTTCTGCATGTTGTTTTTCTCTGTCCCATTCTAACTGGAGTAATTTAATTTTCGTCTCAATGTCTAGTTTAGCTAGAGGCCCAGGCACAGACTTTGCAAACTGAGTTAAATCTGCACTGGTAAAAGTGCCCTTATTATAATAATACTGGGCCATCACCAGAGCTATCTTAGCTTTTCTGAAGCTTGGCATCCCATCAGCTAGATTTACTGATTAAGCTAAATCTAACAAGTGAGCTTACCTCAAATACTGCAGAGTTGGGTATTTCACAAAATTTTTCACTACTGCCACCATAATGAAAAAAGAGCCTAGATACTAGAAATTGTCTTTACAAAAATGCTTAGAGGCTACCTATGTCTCACTAACAGTGGTTTAGATCCTGGACGAGCCCCCAGTTATGTTACGTGGGAGGTTACCAGTAAATCCACAACACAGAAAATTTATGGAACAGGTTTCAATACCAAAATATATACAAAAGTCGGACCCCATCACATCACATACATTTTCCCTAGGTCTAGGGGGACAAAGCAAATGTTTTATTTTCAACAACCAAAATGAAATAAATAGGACACAGCAACCAGAACACTGGCTAAAATGAATGATACAACATCTTACTGTTCTTCAAGCCTTGTGGAAGATGTGTGGCATGTG
The DNA here is from genome assembly GCA_037832545.1 of Rhabdalestes septentrionalis. NCBI lineage: Eukaryota > Metazoa > Chordata > Actinopteri > Characiformes > Alestidae > Rhabdalestes > Rhabdalestes septentrionalis. The sequence goes on along the minus strand of JBBMFX010000122.1, from coordinate 1,377,624 downwards.
TGTGTCCCAAAATATCTTAAAGCCTGCTCATAAGTTTCCATGAGAATTTCTTGAGCAATAGCAGTGCATCCAAGTCTGTGCAACGATGGACCTGCAATCTGTTCTCCAGACTGAGCATCCGAGGTATGTGCGACCATAAAGTCTTAAACACCACTTCTCCATGAGGAATTTATCACTATGTTGGACCTGCATCTCCATGTGATGCCACACCTGTGATCTTTTCCTGAACTCTCCTTGAACTTTTAACTCCCAACCCTTAAAAGGCACAAACCAGAAGGGGAGGACAATATGATGCAACCAAAATATCAACCTAAAATACAGCACTTTTATAGATATATAGATACAAGGTTTCAAACTAATGAATATAAATAAATAAAAAAATATTTTGTTCATCACAATACCCCATATTGGAAATATCTGAGACATCTTTTGATTTGGAGGACTGAAAGACTGGTCAGGGTGATGCAGGATAACGTATCACAGCATGCTGTTTGTGTTTGTGACAAATAATGAACATCTTGATTTTGACATATATAATTCATGAATACCTACTCACCCAGAGAGAGTGAAGCCTGTTGCTGTCTTGAACTCAATCCCCCACCAGGTATTGCACTCACGATTTACAATTAATGAAGCCAAAACATAGACAGTTAGAAGCCATGATTCAGTCACAATTTGATTTTATTTCTGCTGGTGCTTGAGTTCATGATATCATATGTCCAGACATGTTCTCCAGGGTCTTTTGAATCTTTGGAAGAAAAACAGCCACACATCATCAAAGATTAATAATACAATTAGACACTTTTCCCCCTGGGTCCCTGAGCAAGACCCTTAACCCCAAGTTGCTCCAGGGACACTGCCCCCTTTAGTTAGGAATGGAAGTCGCTTTGGATGAAGGTGTCTGCTAAATGCCGTAAATGTTATGTATTTTGTTTTTATCTTACAGCTTTTAAAATGTGCCAAAGTTGGGAAAAACAAATAAACAAAGCCTTCTTTGTAAAATTGATGATTGTGTGTTTATTATACATTATTTACTGTGTTGAGTCAAAAATGTGATTAATCTTTGAATTTAATTTATTAAACCTTATAGTCACACATGAACACGCAATGTGAAGAATGTGAAATTCTTTCTCTGCATTTAACCCATTCACCAAGTGAAGCGATAAATAACGATAAATATTTTTCCAGATTTGCGATGAACTAGTTAATTTTAATGAACCGCTTTACAGCACTAAGATGTATAATATATATATTTTCGGTACAGCAATTTTTTTTTTTTAAAGCCTGAAAATTTCTTTGACTTTTTTTCACTTTTTATTTATTAAGACAAAAAAAAGTATTATGTTGTTTTTTTTTTACTTTAAACAATGATGGAGCTAATCTTTACCCGATATATATATGTGTGTGTGTGTGTGTGTGTGTGTGTGTGTTTAAATTGACTATGGGCACCCAAAGAGTACTTGCTTTGAATTTCTACTTACAGATTTTAATCCTGTTTAATCTAATTATATTTTCTGTATTTCATTCCATCTATGTGTATTTTTATATTTATTCTTTTATCTTGCTCATCTTTCTTTTTAAGTGGACCTGATAGCATGTGCAAATACAAGGTTGGTCCTAATACAGTGGCCAGAGGGAGAACATATAGCCTTTTTATATTGATATTGTGGATTTGTAGTCCTACTGAAGATGGTTATGATAAAACCTTCAAAAACAAAAATGTATTCCGGGCTGGCAAAGCTAAACCGAGATCAGATCTGACAGACTGGCGTGGGTGTGGACGTCATCCTGTTTGGCCAGGTCAGTGTCCAGTGACTGATTCCATGCTTTTTAAAAATGGGGAGTGTGGCAGATCAGCTGAGAGAAGATTGCACTCCACTCCATCTCTTCTACTGCTTTAAGAGAAAGAAAAAATATAAGTATCAAGAGGCAGGAAAATTCATTTCAGTTTTTTTCCATTGATGTGGTGCAGAAATCAACTCTGTCAATTGTTCATTTTTTTCTTTACATTTGACACTGTAAAAGATTATGATCGCTCTCCAATCTTTAAGTAAAAAGAATCTTTCATGCCTGTAATTGAATGTCAAATTTCGCTCATTATGGCTCCCCCATTTAGGACAAAAAAAGACATGTAATTAAAGTAAACATTCCTACCAGCATGCTGGTGGACCACTGAGGGTGCTGTCATTAGCCTGATGAATAGCTAAGAACTGCAGACTTCATTGCTCCACTGCTTACTCAAGGTTAGAGTCGGTTTCACTGTACACTCAGTCTTTTGTATCAGAACAATGTGAAGCTGAAGGTTGGAGGATGTCTTTGACTGACAGCTTTGCCTTAGTAGATGTACAGTTTTGATTGACGAATCATATATGAATGTATTATTTCTTGCCACAGTCAGCAACTGCTGTAGAAGAATGGAGAAGACAGAATGTCAGTGGGCCAGTCTGTGTTTGATAGAGTTTGGCTTTGGAAAACAATGTAAGAATGCAGTTTATTTGATGTGTTTTATGTTTTATGCACCCACACCCCAGGACTTACTAGGGATTCAACTGCCAAACTTCTACTGTGGAATCTGGCTTCTAAATGTTTAATCAAATACGGTTTGATAAAATGCTCTAAAATTCTTATCATGGCGCACAGAGCAGGTAACCAGCACATGGAAGTGCATACACATCCACGTGCCGACGGCTCCTCAGATCACATTTCTGGAATGCTGGTTAATGTATACAGGCAGCTTGTCAGGCATGCCAAATCCGTTCGAAGGCAGACAAAGACTTTGAGCACACTGACTGGCACGTGTTTAGGAGGGCTGCAAGCTATGGCAGAGGTGAGAAAGACCAGCCTGCCCTCGCAATGGCCAGCGGCTCTGTCTGACCATGGCTGGTGTGAGGAAAAGTCTGCCTATAGAATACCCCCATGAGGAGGACGAAGTCATGATCGTACGCAGGACCCCCAGCAGTTTGATACCCAGCAGATCATGCCATCTTCACCATCCTTCACTGAGCCCTCACCCACCTGAACACTTATGTGAGAATGTTATTCATATACTTCATTTGAGCATTTAACACTGATTTTTCCTCAGCAAATGATTGGGAAGATGAAACTCCCACCTCCCGCTACAACTAGATCCTGGGAGCCAGTCAGGATGGAGAGCAACATCTTCCGTACCATCTCACTGAGCACAGGGGCCCCCAGGACTGTATGCTCAGCTCTCTGCTATTTATTCTGCTAACACATGACTGTGCTGCAATGCACAGCTCAAACCACATCATCCAGTTTGGTGATGACACAAGCGTGGTGGGCTTGATAAGCAAGAACAACGAGGTGGCCTACAGAGAGGAGGTGTCTTCGCTAATGAACTGGCGCTGAACCAACAGCCTGTCTCTAAATGTGGACAAAACAAAAGAGATGGTTGATGACTTCAGGAACACTTGACATGATCCAGGCATCAAATATTATTTTTGCACCAACAAGGTGAAAAATAGAAACAAGTGAAAACCTTTTGCTGTGCTTTTAAGATGAATATACAGTATATGTATGACTTCTCTTTGCTATGCTTCGTTAAAACACCCTTTATAAATGCTGCAGCCTGAAAAAAAGTTTATTATTATCATCCAAATTTGTAAGTTTTCTACTATTTACTATGCTTTGGCCCCAATAAAATTCTCGAATGTAAACCATTGGCATAACAGTGTGATACGGTGTGCATTTTAGAGGGAAATGGAAAGACTAGCAACAGTCTTCTGGTATTTAATCACAGTAGGCTTTAAAAACAAACTCCTGACCAACAAGAGCTCCTCCTGTTTTTTAGTCATAAACAGGAATGCATGAAAAAAGACAATTGGCTTGCCATGATAGTATCTGTACAGCCAGCATTATAAGCACTCATCAAATTCATATTCAGCATAGAAAACAGCAGCACAAGCTTTTGTTTTCCAACTGCTTCTCATCAACAGTCTTTGTTTTCTGAGGCCTGGTCTAATCGTCTTTTCTCCCCCAGCTGTCAAAAAACATGCACTTTTTTCTTTACTCAACATAACTGCAACATCTCTCTCTCTCTCTTCTTTTTGCTCCCTCTATCTCTCTTTCTCTCTCTCTCTCTGTCTCTCTCACTTTCTTTCTCTCTCGCTCTCTCTCTCCCCTGTTTCCTTGTATATTTCGCTATTTCATCCTCCTTTCTCATCCCTTTCTGTGTGTCTCTGCATGTTCCCGTTCTGTCTATCTTTCCCTCCCACTCATTTCTCATGCCAGCGTGTGTGGAGTGGCTTTTGCTGTGTGTTCGGGTCTACAAGGAGCCACAGCACAACTCCTGGGGTTTAATAACACAGCTACAGGGCTCCACGCTGAGTGCCAGGGTCAGGGGTCAGCCGCGGTTCGCTTCCTTTCATCTTCCCTCCACTCTCATGCTACTGCTGTCGGCCATTCGAGAGATGGAGACATAACAGCAGGGCAACACTAACCAGAGTTCATTTCATTACTGCGCGAAAGTGATATCAAAGCTCTCCAAATTTGTCCATTAGGAAGAAAAGTGGCACCGCTGGGCGAAGAATTGGACCCGGATTATTGGTTTTATGAGTGAAATTACTGCTTTATGATTGACCGTTACTGATTTTGGGTCTTGCCAATGGAATGGTAAGGAAAATAACTGAAATTAAACATCCTTTCACTGTAGATGATACACTAATAATACACACTGTTCACATTGTCCAGATAAACGGTTACATTCACACCATCTTCTTCGTGAATCTGACATTAGCAACATAGCCTTGAACTATGAACAACTGACCGCTTACATAATAATGACTGAAAGGCCCGAGGTGAAAAGTAGAAACATCTCATTCAGGCATTCTATCCTGATCGTCTAGATGTGTGTGTGTGTGTGTCTGGAAGTTTTGATGGTTAAACTACAGTTAAACAACCATTATTTGAACGTCCACAATACAGTGCAATAAAAGTGCTGGTCCCCAACTGATTTACTCTATTTGTGAATATTTGTCACACTAGATGGTATCAGACCGTCACACAAAATGTAATAAAATATGAGCCAAGAATAACAAGAGGAACAGAAAACATTTTTAAATGATTATTTTAAAAGGAAACCTGTTTTCAAACATCTAGTACGGCCAAGTAAAAAAGTCCTTATTGGAACACTTGTGTCAGCCTCAGCAAAAGCAAACTACTCAATCAATGATCCAGTTCACCACTTAGGACAATTGTTTTTTCATTCAAGGTTAACTGGTAGGATATTGTAATTACACAAACTGTCATTTGTTTTTACTGAGGTTTCCTTTGGCTTAAATTAAACTTGCAAAAGTACGAGGAATCAGAAATACATTTTCTCAGCATTGTACATGCTCTCATGAACCCGTACTGTTTTTCCCCAATTTTTTTGCACACTACATTTAATCACTGCATCACTTTGTTCTGTCCATCAGCCTGACATTTTAAGTAATAAAAAGCCTGTTATTTGTGAGAGAATTACATAGCAGGAGATGGTCATGCACGTACGGTAGCAAATTGAGCATTAGCTTAAATGTTAGCTACAGGGTTAACTCAACTGAAGTGACTTTTCTTGCTAAGACATCCTTACTACTCCAGAAAACCAGCTTTTTATCGTTAGGTTACCTTTCCTAGGTTCTATTCTGGTAAAACCCCCTGCCACACACACACACACACACACCACTATTTGCTTAAATTAGTCTACATTTTCTTGCCAGTTCTCTATCATTTATATCTGCAGTGAAGCGCTAAAGGCATTTGCATATTTTTGGCCAGAAAATGAAAATGTTCAGCCTTGAGCAGAGCTTTTCAAAAATGCACAAAACTCATTGGCTCGATTGTGGTTAAAGTTCATAAGACTCGTTAAAACCTGATGAATGTGCTTGTTTGCTTCTTTGTTTTTTTTGTGATGACTATGAACGACATTTGGTGTGAAGTATATAAAATGGCTGACAGGGCAAAGTTCTGGGAAGATCTCCGTAATTTGTAGCTTTAAAGGATCCTGAGTGGCTCTCCTGAGGTTTGTTAGCTGGAGAGGAGCGAGTGATGGTTAGAGGAGCAGTGCTTTACCGCAGATTGTGTCTACAGTCTGAAGGGTCTTATTTTAGATCGCTGCACCTTTGCCAGTCTCGTTCGCTCTGTGAAGGAAAGCAGAGGGAGAGGGAGAGAGGAAAAGGAGAAATGAGAGCCATTTTTGTTTTCAGTTCAAGAAGAAATTGAAGGTATTCCAGAGTAAATCTGAGCTTGCCAAAAAAAGCCGAATATAACATCAGGAGAAACTAATTGTTTGATGATACTAAATTCCTCTTTCATGAAAGGTTGATTGGGCAAAATTCACCCCTTTCCATTTTCCTCTCCTCCCTATAGATATTTTTTCAGCACTCTACTCAATTTAATCTATTTTTTTCTTTCGTTTTTAGATTCCACTTATCTCTTCTCCTCCCATCTTCTGTCCCTGTCACTAAACAGATGGATGGTGGAAGACACATCGACTATCAGTTTTAATTGACAGCTCCTGTAGTGTTACTGGCCCTAGCACATGGGATGTGTTATGCATGAGTACACACACACACACACACACACACACACACACACACACACACACACACACACACACACACACACACACCTGTTTGGTGAAACCTCCCTGACCAAATTCACACACATATCTTCATTGTTTAGCATCAGCCTGTTGTATACCAAACCATCTACTTACAACCTACAACATACATATTGTAGACTATAAGTTAGATGTTTTAGATGTTTTTAAGTTGGACACAATTTTTAGATGTTTAGTAGCTACATTAAGTTATTGAAGGAGACCTAATACCTTGCAATTTCACCTACACATTCATTGTGATCTCAGAAATCATGAAATGTGGAGTCACATAATAAAAGGAACATAGTTCTACAGGCTGTTTGCATTTGCTGCTGGATTCTGCATCACATCAGGCAAGTGTCCCACCACCCACTCGACCGAATGTGCCCACTCAGTCGCCTCTCTGACTTTCACTGTTGCAGCCTTTCACATTGTAGTGTCTCAGACAGACAGGGCTTTTGGGCAGACATTGGGCATTTAGCTAAACTAAGAGACTCAGTAATATTCAGAGGCTGATTTTAGGTTTAAGAGTGCACTCACACTAGATGATCTGTCCCGTGCTCGAGCAGGTTTGACCCCCTAAGGTAATTTCATTTGGTTAGTGTAATCGCTCCATATCTCTTGAGGCGGTGCTTCCAGGTATGGTTCAGTGGGGCTCAGGCATGATACACCATGCATGGACCGTGAATATGACTGTCCCATTAATAAACATGGTGGCAAAGGGATGCCTTTGCTGAGAATGTAGGACGATGAGAGTATACAAGAACACACAAGGACTTCAAGATATCTGGTAAAACTGTAAACTATTTTCCTGCTCATGGACCAAAGAACCACTAAACATGGTGGTGACAATCTGCGGGTTCAGTATTGGAATGAAAGGGGGGCACTCCATAAATCTGACAGCTCATTGGACAAAAAAGTGATGTAAAAGTGATATAGTGATGAATGTGTGCCCGCATCCAGAATATTAATTGCAATGTGTGTGCAGGCCTGCAGAGGAAGGAGGGTAAGATACGAAGAAACCTAACATAACAGGCAAATCCATTTTACAAGGCTATCAGAAACATGTGTGGTCTTTCTATTCTGTGCTCTGCACCCTGCACCCTTCACTGACTGTCAGTGAGAGAAGACAGTAATATATAGAATCAGTACTCAGTAAATGCAAAGACTGAACAAAGGTTCAATTTATTTTACAGATGTGTCAGAGCTGTCTTTCAAAGAGCACATGGATTGTATTAAGTAAATTCAATAGAAAAATAGAATAAAAAAGATTAATTTGCCAAGATGTGTAATATGCGGTAAGGTTCTATTTTTTGAGACTTTTCAGTTAGTTGACCACACACTCGCCTCTCTGACTTTCTCCGACTGTAGAGGTAATTCTGGTTTTCCATTATAGCTTTATTCTGGATGTTCTATGAGTTTCTCAGACAGAGGAGTGTTATTTTCTACTCCTTTTGTGCATGTATCTGAATTGGTTTTATATGACCGAAAACACTGATTCTGCCTTTAAAGAGGAGTATATGTACATGTCAGATGAAACCGCCTGCCCTGAGGGCTGGAGTGGTCAGCTTTTTATACAGCTCAATCCTGTTTTACTTCTCCTTCTCAAAGGCCCTACTTATGATGCTGAGGGATTTCAGCGGCCTTCAGTTTCTGAGGACGCTCTGAGCCAAGCTCCATCAGAATGCTGTACAAGCTCAGCCTCTGGAGAAACAGGCCCAAGGCAGTGTTTGTATTAGCTTTGACTTTGCTTTCATATGGATGTGTGTTCTGTTTTACTGCCAGACAATGAAAAGAGGAAGGCAGGTCAATGTAGGAAATTTATAGCAAAGATAATGCAGAGCTGCAACAACAGAAATTGTAAGTGGTCAATATATGTGTGTGTGTGTGTATGTATGTGTGTGTGTGTGTATACATCTTAAAAGTCCGCATGACTTTGAAGGAGCTGAGAAAGTGAAATGCATAAAGCCACAAAATTTGCTCAAATGTTGCTTTATCTGGAACATTGTAGTGCTGTTAACCTACAAAAAGCATCAATTTCTATTTCATCGAATATTTTTGCACTCACTTGTATAAAAAACATGATCCAAAATAGCCAAATACCTGAAAAGATGAAGCCTTGTCCGTATTTTAAACGTCTTTATACGTAGCCATGGCATGTGTTCCTTTCTGTTTGTCTGCAGTAGTGTTTCCCAGCCCTGGCCCTGGAGGCGTCCCTGCTCTGCACATTTGAGTGTTCTCCCTCCTCCCAACACACCTGATCCAACTCATCATTTGCATTGCGTTTATGTATTTCACTGACATTTTTATCCACAGTGGTTAATCGTGTTACAGATGTAGGCGTGTTAGGAGTCTTGCCCAAGGACACGTATTGGTTTAGAGTGGTGTGCTTGCCCAGACAGGGGATCAAGCTCCAATCTGCTGCTGCTGCTGCTGGGATCAGTTCAACAACCACGTACCGGGTCGAGGTGGGTGTGTTAAAGCAGGGAACGCAAAATGCAAAGGGCAGCGTTCCTCCAGGACCAGGGCTGGCAAACACACTCCTAATAATTAAAGCATGAGAGAAATATAGTGTATGTTTGGATGCTAAATTATATATGACAAGCATTTTATAATGATAAATATAATAAATCAAAATTTTTAGATGGTGTTTAACATGATGCCATGTCATACCAACGCTAGGACACACACACACACACTCTCTATCTCTCCTCTTCCTTCTCTGTCTCACCCTTTCTCTCTCTTTCAACATGAGCTAAACCTTTCTAAGATCTGCATAATTCATGCTCACTGTGTTTTCATTTCACAGAGAGGTGGTGCATGCAGGCTGTATGCATGTATGAATGTGTGTGTGTTGAAGTAATATGACCTTGAGATCAACATAATGATGGCTTGGAATTTTCAGAATGTTTACTGACATGCTCTAGGAGGAGATAGGAGTAAAGAGGAAAATTTCTGTCTGTAAAATGTAGTAGATAAATCAGTCCCTGAGCCTGCTTTTACCCAGTAAAAGTGTGGAAGAGGCCAAAGACATAAGCTTTTTCAGGGTGCAGCAATATGAACATGCCTGATGCAGCCACAGGGAAGTGTTGTAACTCCCACCATCATTTATTTGGTGCTGTGCGTGCCACTTCCCCATGAGCAAGTCATTTCAACTCAGCAGGAGTACGCCTGATCCTACATATTAAATTAAATGGCCTCAACTGGTCTTAATCTTCTGATTAGTTAGATGAGGTGAGCACCTGCTTCTTCATAATGACACACACTGTCCATTTGTGGGTTGGTGACGTCCATTCCAGTGTGCAGCCCTGTACACATTATTTTTTTCCTGGAGTGTGTCTGTGTAATGTCAGTATAAGGTCTGGCTTTGCGTGTGTGTGTGTGTGTGTGTGCAGTTTGCATGTTCTCCCTGTCACCATAAGTTTCCTCCTGGGTCTCCGGTTTCTCCAACAGTCCAGAGAAATGCACGACAGGTGAACTGAGGATTCTATATTGATTGTAGATGTGAGTGTGTGAGAGAATGGTGTGTGTGCACCCTGCGCTGGGCTGGCACCCAGGGTGAGTCACTGCCTTATGCCTATAGGCTCCGTGTACCCACAACCCAAGTAAGGATTAAGTGTTTACAATGAATAGATGATGTTTTGCAGCTCACAGACGAATGAGAGAGCTGTGGAATAACAGGGTGACTAAACCCAGAGGAACTGTCAGTGTGTAGGAACTGCAAGTCAGTAATCTAGCTTTTAATGCAGGAAATATTCCACTTTGTAAAATAAGTAATTTTTTAAAATCCACATAGTGACATGTTTGCACCCATATATTTTAATTGTAGGTTCTACCCCTGAGACGACCGCATCTGAGGTCCTGCTGAATGGTGGTGTCCAGGAATTTGCAAGACAGGCTCCACAACATGCGACATTATGCCTTGATTCCTCCCATTATTTGCACTTATTTATGAGCTGAGACCAACCAGAGTATTGCAATCCACAAACTAATAAATTTACAGAGTCACGGTTAGAAGAAGAGGAGCACAAAGATGCCCCAAAATGTGGTTTCCCATGCTCACATACAGGATTGGGGATGTTGCCTCATTTTATCCAAAAACAAGTCAAGGACGATGGTGCTGAAAAATTATTAGCATCTTCTACACATCTGTTAGCTCTGTGAGAAGAAAACAGAGAGAGTCCTGAGGGGAGTCAGTCATGGTGTTGAGGTGCTATGATAGATTCAACAAAGAGCAATGGGAGGCGTTTGTTCCCTGAGCACTTTCAATGCCATTAAAGCATGAGGGAAATAAACTGTTAGACATTCAGTCTTCTAAATCTGTAATTTTTCAAGTAAAAAAAAAAACGGAAACATGATTTGCATTTAGGTTGGAGTGGTAAAGAATGATGCCTGACATGTGTTTTAGATCTGACTCCCTGAAGGACATGAGCTCTAATGCAAAATGGCAGAGAAGTGGAAAGAGTGTGGGTGGGAGAGAGAGAGAGGGAGAGAGAGAGGGAGAGAGAGAGGGAGAGAGAGAGAGAGAGAGAGAGAGAGAGAGGGAGAGAGAGAGAGAGAAATAGAGAGAGAGAGAGAGAGAGAGAGAAAGAGAGAAAGAGAGAAAGAGATCTGTTTGGGCTTCAGGCTCCCAACAGCAGCACGAAAACAAAATAGAACTCACACCCAGTCAGTTACACAGTCCTGAATTTAAAACACCTCTCTCTGCAAGATTTCATTACCAATGCAATATAAATATCCTCTCATTTCTAAAACACACTTCCAGCATTGTGTAGAGCAGTAAATGACAATGTGCAGGAGTGTGAAAGAATAACAGAAGAGCAGGGGAACTGAGAATGTGAGACAGGACATTATGCTATCAGACTGCATCAGAACAGTCTGTCTGCAACGACATATGAAGAGACTGCTGTTCATAAACCCCTGTGTACAAAATCGAATGAACATCTGAAATGTGATATCGAAACCACAGACACTGGTCTAAAGAGTGGTTATGGTGCTTTTACTGGTATAGTTTGGGTCCACCAACCCCTTAGAAGAAAATGCCACTGCAAATCAGTGTAATTTTATTTTGCTCACTTTGTCCCATTATGAGACATTGATATCTTGATAGGCTGGTCTCTTCCAGGGTGGCAGTGCCCAACCATAGGGAGCACAAGAAGTCACCAAATGGTTTGATTCAGAATGATCAAATGTTGATTCTACTCATTGCAGTCATTAGATCTTAATCCAGATGAACATCTGAGGGAGATTTTGGACCGGGTCAGTAGAGAGCTCCAAACAGTGATTGGAGTTTGCCTTGTAAGAATGCTCCTCCAGTATAATTCTAATAGTTTGGACTAGTGTTGAATCTTTGCTATGGTGAATTGAAGCTGTTCTGGTGGGATAGGCAACCCAGCACCTTAATTGTGGCCACTGTTGGACGTTTATGTCAGTATTACAAAGTTTATTGAATGTTATGCAGAAGGAACGTACAGTTAAGTGAAATACTATTAACACAAATGGTTAGTAGTACATTATTGCACATAATAGAAATCAGCAGCAGATCAGTAATATTGGCATCACTAGGGATTTTTCACATGGTAAGACTCTTGCACATAATAATTAGATGTTGCACATCATAATGTTTTAAACTAATATTTGAACCACTGTAGTTAATTCGGGTTGAACAAAGTTGCACTCACAGATGGACACTGTAAATCCTCGCTGTATCATAAATCACCTAGTAGATGTAATATAGATAAGATATCACATTCTGCAGTGCTGGAGGGGCCATTGCTTTATATAACTGTGTCTTTGTGTCTCTTTGCACATTGGAATGGTGATCGAATGTATTGATCTATGCCTCATAATGCTTTGCGTTTGAGTGGCTAGCAGGAACCAGTCACGGATAAGGTCAGTCAGGTTGTAGGTGCTGTTTGTAGAATGAAAGACTGATCAGAATACTGATTATTACAGGAACACACACATAACAGTGCAGCATTTAGCAGTGAAGTCTGAATGTGTTCCTGCAGTATAAGAAATAAAACCATCATAGTAGGTGATTTGTCGTAGATTTAATGTTCAGTAATTCTATGATAAACTTTTCTAAGCATGGTGGGAATTGTCCAGACATAAGGACCATTGACCATTGAACACTGAACTGCGGAAAAGAAGAGTACGGCTGTGATTTAAAAAATGTTTTGTTTTACCAAGAAATGACTGTTTGAGGATATAATCGGATTGTGCTATGTGGCGTCTATACACATGTTCATATTTCCCACAAAAAAGTGTTCAAAGCATCTTTATATGTGGGACGGCTGTAACACTGCCATGGAACAGTAATAATTGAGCATGGGACAGTAATATAGAAGGTAATAATATGTAATAACAAGTGTAACATAACTTTTTGAAACATCTAAGATTTCAAAAAACATAAATGCACCATCCTTTCAATTTTTGAACCATTTTTTTCATGCAGTTTAGTCATTTTTGATGCTGCCATGTCTAAAGAGTCTTGATTAGCATGTGTTGTCTATGAAACATGAAAAGCACCACCACATCTGTTGAAACTGTTGCCAATGTAACAGCATTGGATACCAAAACAATTAATGCCAATATAGTTCTGTGATCTGACAAACTCTCACACTTAAGGGGTGTGTGTGTGGTGGATGTACTGAACTCTGATCATTTCTTATTTTATTACTAAATTTTCACGCTTCATTAGTCAATCTACAATCAAGTGTATCCAACTGTGATGATTTAAAAAAGCTAAGAACTAAGTTTTGTGTTAAAGTGTGTGCGTGTGTGTGTGTGTGTGTGTGTGTGTGTGTGTGTGTGTGTGTGTGTGTGTGTGTATTTTTCCATATATTTTCATACTCACAAGGCAAACAACGATTAGAAGCCACAAATCACCATGAAGCCGTCTATATCATGCCATGTAGCAAATCATTTCATTCCCTGTAAGCAGTGTTAGCATTATCGGAATGAACTCTTCTTTTAATGTGTTGCAGGCTGAGGTGCTGTTGGCACAGCCATTCTTGCCTTGAAAGTGATTACATTACCATGAACTAGAACAGTTTATCCTAGTATTACATGGCTGCAGCTTTGCTGTGGGCAGGGATGATACTCGAGAGGATATGATTAGTCAGCGCATAGCATCTGTCTATGAACTTGTCATTAGTTTGTCTCAATACTGTTGCCATCTTTTGATCAAACTACAGGTTTTGATATGTGGTATGGCCGCATCTCGGCCGCATCTCAGGTCCAACGGCTGTGTACCGGATGTCCGGACGTTCTGGACTTTTCCAGAAAGATCGCCAGTTCACCCCTGAGTGAAAGTGTGTGAATGTGTGTAGGAAAGTAACTTGTTTATGCCCATGATGTGATTAATGCTTAGGCAGCTCAAAACCCCAGACAATTCCTCAAAAAGAGGACATGTCCGGGGAAAAGGTGATGTCTGGTCACCCTATATTTCAATCCAGTCACACAGGTTCCGATTAGAGATCCATTTTCTATTCAGCATTGAGCTGAACAACATTTCTGAACAGCACAAACCTGTGTTTATTTCCCAGCATTTCATATACTTTTTAAGTGGCAAACTATGACTATTAGTGATAGGCATTCAGGTTGGGCCATAAAGAATTATTTAACTGGACTGTTTTGCATAAAAATTGCTTGCACGTACCTCTCCCCCATGAATTTCAGACCAAAACCTTCTCAAAAAAACTTTAGAAAGAAAGCAATTTAGTGTATCAGAATTAGTAGCAGTGCATTCATAACACTGATTCCTAAGGGTTCAAAGTTCAAGGTTAATTTCTTCTCATCAGCAGCTGTGAATATGTAGCTACACAGTGAGATGAGGTCTTATACCATGGACCACTGTGCAATTTATAGCACCATACAACACTCAGAGTGCAAGAAGTACCATCGTCTTTGATAGTTTTTGCTAGCGCCCTTAAGGAGTTTTTGTTAAAGGCAGATTTTATCACTTTTGTTTATTTTAGAAAAGACATGGAAACTTTCTGATTTTATTGGGAGCCTGTAACAGAAATACTAATGTATATTTTACATTATATATCGCATTTCTACAATGACATGACATTTCAGCAATGATCTGACAGAAACCTACTAGTAGCTAGAACGTCCAGAAGGCCTAGCATGATGTTTATTGTCAAGAAATAGTTTGCAGCCACTGTAAGACAAAGCTAGATTGGTTGATAGCTTTGGTGAATTGGTTTATTAGGCTGGTTGTTACCACCTAATCACGTCAGTGAACCAAAGGCAGAGCTTGTTTAGCTATATGTACCATGATACCACAAAACAAAAAAAATCTGATTGGATCATATTATGCTGGTTATTATAATTATTTTACATTACCAAACAAACCAAATACAAAAGAATAACAAAACAAAACACTTACTTGAATAAAAATGGACATTTACTTCGGAGCCATGGACCCTGAAGAATGTCACTCACATCTATATGATACTTTAGTCTTGATTTAACTTGAGCATTATAGATCTGAATGTATCTACATTGTACTTCTCTCAACCAGTCTTACAATAAGTGTCACTGAAAATACCCAGACTGTCTAAACCTTTTAAAAATAGGACAGGACAGGAATTTAAGGCTCTTTGCTTAAATATAACAAATGAGTGTTGAGCCATTCTAAACACTACACACATAAACACACACTCTACCATATGCTGAAACTGAGTTGACCTTGGTTCTGTGGGTCAGAACACAGGATGTGATGTAAATCAGTCCTGAGAACAGGTTGGATTAGGCCATAATCCGGAGTAAGAGCCTTTTAATTTACATACATTGCCAGAGGCTAGGCTATTCACAAGTGGCAGGTACAGAATTCAGTTTAATACAATTCAATATATTCTGCTTTATTGCTATTTAACATATGCACAAGTGTACAGTGTAAAAAGCTTCTCTCTCAATTTATATTGTCTTTATCTGCTTTACCTGCACCAACCACTAACTACTAGTAAGCAATTTATTCTGCACCAATGTGCATCCAGGGCTTGCAGTATGTACCAGTATGTTGTAGTCATCTCTATCTCTCTCTCTCTATCTCTCTATCTCTCTCTCTCCTCGCCCCCCCCCTCTCTCTAACATACAAACACGCACACACACACACACACACACACACACAAACACGCACACACGCACACACACACACAGTGTACTGGGCCTCATGTTTGTGCCTTTCTGGGCCTGCAGGCTGGATCCTGTCAATAAAGGCCGTACCCCAGAGCACTAATCTGATCAGAGCAGGAATATTTCACTAATTACATTACACAGCTCCCAGGGAGGAGGAGGGGAGAGAGGGAGAGAGAGACAGAGAGACAGAGAGAAAGGAGAAGAGCACAGCAGTAAAATGAAGAAAACTTTCCCTGGTTTCACTGGCATTTGAGTGTAATTTCCTAGACATGCTCTGTCTGTGAGTAAACTGAAGTTTAAGGCGATTTGGTGTCCTCCAAAGCCAAAGCTTGATCTGTGTCTGGGGATCTGTCTGTCCACACTGTCCCTGGGCTGCAGATTCAGGTGCTTTCCCACCGAGAGCTGAGTGGAACAAATGGCCTGCATTAATTAAATAACCGCAATTACTGACCCAAAATAAAAAACAATCAATTATATCAACGAATCAAGAGATGTGTAGCAAAGAGTGTTTGCGTGCTTGTGAGTGTGTGTGTGTGTGTGTGTGTGTGTGCAATGTGAAGCAACACAGGACTGCAACATTTTGTAGGCACCAGCATTTTTTTTTTCTTTTTTCAACCTCCAATTCCACCCACTAGCTAGGGCTGCCCCTACCAGACAAGACCACCAACACTTGGGGAGACTTGCTCCTGAAGGCTTGCTTCTGCTTCCAAGGCACATGAAGCACCACCTAATTTTTTAAAACTACTTCTAAAGCAACATCACTAGACAGCTTAGAACAGAATGCTGACTGCCAATTACTGCTAATCGACTAACTGTTACATCAGCCAGAAGACGCTCATCTTGCTAGCATCTTGCTGAGTGATGGTGGGAGAGTATTAGACTGTCCTGCCCACCCTGAGAGAGTGAACTCGGATGGCCCGAACACCACTGATGATCAAGCAATATCCACAGACCATTCAGGAGCCTTTTATTTTGTATTTTCACCACGTTACGCCTTTACTGAGTTTATATTGGGGCTGCGATGAAGTAGGGTTTAATATAGCTGTTCGATATCATGATAACAAAATGAGAAGCGATAAATTATGGCTCTGAAAGGGAGTGGAAAAAAGAACAGGCTGTGACTAAAACATTAATTCATCTACACTGAGTAGGAAGATAGATGTTAATGTACATTTGTTGGCTTTTGTGACACAAACACTTCGAATTCGAAATCGTCTGTTTTAGCATAGTTTCCATATATGCACTTTATGGACTGAAGTATAGACATTTACATGACTTTAACTACTACACAAAAATCATTACTTATCACTTCTATTTCTTTATTATAATTAGTAGTAGTCGAATTATTATTCCTTTTCTTATTATTATTAATAATAGTAGTATCAATATTACATTTTTACTATCTTTTATTTATTATATTGACCCCTTTGGTGAAGACATGAAAATTTGTACACAAACATAAACCTAAGTTCTCTATAGAATCATCCTTACCATTTTATTTGCATAGATTATTTAATCAGATTGTATTGGTTTTGCAAAGATGACAGATCCCATCAGCGCTCTGTGTGACTAAGGAATATTTCAGCGCAACCAATGGCAGCTCCTTCTGGTTGCTATAGCAGCCCTAAGTAGTCTTTAGTTGTCTTTAGGTTGCCATGGGAATGTATACACCCTCTGTCTCTGTGCTTTAACCACACCCCTTCATCTGCATAACAAGTTCCATCTACAAATCCTGTTTGAACAGGTGTACTCTAAAAACACATATCCTCGCGCATTCACAGATAACAGGCCACTTTCATGTGTGTGACATCAGAAGACTGACATGGACCACGTCTCTCAGCCTCGGTGATGTAGATCAGCTGCACATGAAAGAAAGCGGGGCGCCAGAGATACGAGACACAAAGCAGTGGTCACTCTCACATGTTGCCTTTTCATCCTTTCAGAAACACAAACCTTGCAGGCCTTGAGGTTAATGCCTGAGACTGAGAGCAGAGTGTCAGACTCTGTGTGGGTCTCATTTGACAGACCGCCCACACACACCATGACTTAAAGAGACATATAGAGGCATAATGTACCAAGTGCAGAACATGAACCTTTACGAGTTTGGCGATTACAAATGTACCCTTAGAATGCACAAGAAACGGTGCACTCTCATAATACAGCGAAACAACTCCTTATATTGAAGTTCCCCCAGTTTTTGTTGATGCTCAGCTGAGCTTTGTTTGGGGTTTTTAGGATTGTCATTAAAAACACATGTTGTAATAAAAATTACTACTGTGGTTTAAAAATTGCATCACATTCAGATGCTCATAAAGAACAAAAATGGCCATTTTTAAATTAAGTTTTAGAAACAAACAAAAAATTGAACCTGGGAGAACTTTCAGGATACTTTCCACCCACAAGAAGTCCTGAGGGGTCTGGAGAGTTGACGAGTAGCGGTGCGCCGAGTGAAAAAGCAGCAATTAGCGAGTGCATAGTAAAACAAAGAAACTGTTTTAGACTGTTTTACAATGTTTATTTGTTGAAAGCAGAATTTACTGATACACACCAAGTTCTAAAGGTTAATAACAATTAATTACATACGAAATTACATCTACATTTGGTTTACAGGGTCAGAGGCATTTGATGACAAAAATGCAAAAGTTACTTTATATTCAAGTCATAATAAAGCATCTCCCCTTCTACTTACACCATTTTTACCTTGCTGTTGTTATGATCAGTGATAACTGTGACCTCTAATTGTTTATCCAAGTTTCAAATTTAATCCAAGTTCATGTTAAGTTTAAATTAAAGTCATTTCAAAAGGATAAATGCCTCCACTTCTTTGCAACACCCTTTTTTTAGTTCTAGCTTTAAGTGCAGTTAATTATTATTCTAACCTTGGGCTTTTTTTCACATTAATTTTTAAAGATATCTGCAAATTTCTGGAGGCAAGAATCTCATAAATAGATGCTTAGACGAGTGCCATTACTTGTTAGCTAGGAGGCCAATTGGATGGTGATCCGATTAGGCGAGTATTTGAGTGACAGTCTCAATTTTCCAAAGCATTCAGACCAGACTTAGTGTCACAGCATGTTTTAATCCAACGCAAGTAATCCCTTGTGTTTTTGATTATACATTTTATTGGTGCAGCTTCATAACTCCCTTCAGATTCTTTACGCGCTTTGTGTTGCTGCATGTTGACAGCAGTAATAGAACTTCAGAACTGGCAATTCGCAAACATTTATGTGGCTACATGTAGGAGGTGCATGCAGTGTGAAATTATTAAAAGCATCTTTCCATTACGAGGATGTGGACCTTTAGGTTATTTAAAAATATTAAAAAGAAATACATTCTCTTTCTTGCAGCACACAGTTCTGGGACAACCCTTAGGCACATGTGAATAATATTTCAAAATACTCAAGCAGAGAGTGTTTTTTCACGTTAATATTACTACATATCTGAAATACAACTATAAAGAAAAAACACAAATGACAATATAAAGTCAATAAAAAAAACATGAGTTATTTTATGTTCAGTATATCAGTGTTCGGAAGTTTCCATCAGAAGCCTAATTTGACTCGATCTGTCCTTCATTAAACTGAATCAGGAGCTGCTGATGGAGTTCCACAAATCCAAACAATGGCTGGAAGAACCGAGGAGGAATCTGGAACCGAACCTGTGTCCTCCTTACCAGCTCAAACAATAGCAATCTTGGTACTTTTTACTGCTCCGTTTGTTTGCATTTATTCTAATGTTAACTTACAAGTAGAAATACACATCAATTACCACACAGAAAAATGGCTTTAAACAATTTGCATTGGGCCCTAAGACTTTTGCACAGTACTGTATGTCTGCCTAATTTAACCAAAGAAAAATGTCCAAAGAAAAATGTATGTCTAATTGATATTCAGAGTAGTTTATGTCTAGGGAGCCCTAGCAACTCAGAATTGTTCATAGTGGTGGTGAATAGAAACAGATGTCTGAAGAGTTTGCAGTTTCTTAAATGTAATGAATGCACTGCCTGAAGACATTATGTTACCTTAGGTTTGAGAAGACTTGAATAAAACATGTTTTAAAAATACATTCACGATGGATAAGACAAATTATGCAATGATGCATTTTTTGTAGATTTGTCAGTATTTTGCCATCAACATTCCATATAATATGTAGGTTCACTGGTGGTTTAGGACAGTGAGTAAAATTGACAGTCATTAAAGTTAAATGCCAATTGATTCTTCTTGAAAACATATTTTGTGTGCGTGGTTTTATCTTCCACAAATGGACAGTTTTTCTTGAATCTGCTACTAGCAATTGTACCTTGAAATGTTAAAAAACCTTGCAATTAGCTGTTCTCCAGAAAAGTTGTTTTTTAGGGTTTGCTGTTGTGTAATACTTTCTCAAGGGATTTTACCACCCCCCGTTTAAATTTGGGGTGCTGCAGGTGATCTGTAGCCTGCTGAAGTGACTGTGTCTCTCCTCCTTTTAGTAAAATTTGGGACTGTGATTCAGTATTGCAGTATTGACAGATTGACGATATTCCAGTCTAGCGGCACTAAGGGGCACCAAGGGGTCCATCATATTTCAGATGGGTGGGGGCTTGAAAATGTTGCTGCCCTTTCTACAGAGCTGCCTTAGGTGTCTACCTAGTCTGCCTATATGGGAGTGCCAGCCCTGCTGAGTGTTAGTGCTTTGGTTTCCTTTCGTCAAATTTTTTTAAAGCCATTCTTTGTTTTTTGCAAGCAGCCTGTGGTTCACATTTAGGGTTTATCTGAGCATCGTCAACAGCCCTGAGGCTGTCTCTCAAGTTTCAACTTCATAACCTAACAAATGTAACTGTTGATAACTTCTTTTGTGATGATATTAACAAATATCAAAGTTAGGGCCTTTTTGGAAAAGTTGTCAGAAAATCAGGCCATTTTTTACAATGCGCCAAAAACCCCCCACTAATGCACCAATGTAGATACAAACTAACAACCTACAGTCTATTAGGGCTGAAGATAAATGTCTGAGACTTCTAACACTGTGAGAAAAGGTGTAACAGGACATCACTAAACACTTAGCTGGGTTAGCTATTGGCATAGCTAAACAAGGGCGAAGAAAAAACTGAAAAAATACTATAAAACATAAAACACTCAGTAACAAAACCAGCTATGACAGAAATCTTTCCACTGGTTCAACCTCACAGATGCGGTTTTAGGGCAATGACTAGTCATAAGCTTTTGGATAAGAACTGAATCTGAAACACTGTTGCTGAACTGAGATACACTGGAAAACCAAAGGTGCCACAACTTCTGTGCCATTGCAAGTCATGGCTCCTCTACACCATTGGAAAATGCCTTTTTTGGTACTAAACAGTGCAACATGTTTGTACTGTCATTTGGGAATCAGTGTGTTGCCATAGCTCACAATACCACTTTCATCTTTCTGCAGTTTATCCAAAGAAAATCCGTATCCTAACTTAACCAACCCTGGAGTAGATTAGGCATGCAGCCAGAGAATTTATAGCTCCGAAAACTGCCACTCAGTAACGTCTTCCAGATAGGTCGCGATAAGTAGTTCTTTCATGAGAGTTCGAAATAAATGGGTTCTTAAGGACAAATATTGCAGGAATGATTCAATCATTCATTCTCTCTTTCATTCATTTATTCATATTTTGCGCCACTTATCATGACCAGGGTCCCTGTGGGCTGATGGAGCCACCCAGCTCTCATAGGATAGAGAAACAGCCTGGACAGATTTCCTGCCCACTGCAGGGCAGACACTCAGCCTATTGCTAAACTCTAACTTTTTATACAACTGACCCTTCTTTACAAACTACACAGAACAGCACACAACATTTAATCTGTTGTGAAATATGCTAGTGTCTTTAAAGTCTATAATAAGCCTGTTTGATAAGGGTAGATGCACTGTAATTAATCTGTGTAAAGAGATCCACTACCAGATATTCCACTGTTAGTGTTTTAATTAGCTGACCAAGCAAGGTGTATGTATGTGTGTGTGTGTGTGTGTGTGTGTGTGTGTGTGTGTAAACCAAGCACTGCGTTGTGTTGTGTTTCCCGACTGTACTCTGTAACCCACAATATCCTGACAGATGGATCCAGCATATGTTTTGTCTGTATAATGCTCTAAGACTTTGAAAGAGTCCATCTAAACCTGATCCCTAAATCCCACAGCCGCTGCCCTCTGCAGGTAAATAAAAGCACCACACAGGATAAACAGGAACTCACCAACATGTTGTAATAATAAATAAGAAATAGTTTTGAACTAATGTAAAATACTGGTAAAAAAATAATTATATATATATATATATATATATGTACTGCTCAAAATATATAAATTGAAACCAGACAAAATAGATTTTTATGTAAAAGTTCTGACATCCTTAAAGAAATCACTCATTGTCCTAACTTTCTTGGTGAATATACATCAAACACTACTTGTGCATGCAACAAATTCTGTATATTTTATTGGACATATATCATTTATTTGCTGAGTTTAACATTTTTATGCTGTGCATGCTAATACCCACTATCAGTAATTAGTCCTGACATATTAAAGACATTTCAATCATAACCATTTATTCTGAAGCAGTTAAGGGTTGGATTTGATGTACATTTTTTTCATAACTGGGGGGCATTAGCTACGAGAATGTATTAATATTTAATATAATAATGTAAGTGTTCTTTTACTGAAACCTACTCTCATTTAAATCAGCAGAACATATAATTTGCCAACATTTGTGCATATAACTAAAAACCCTACATAAATAGAATCATATGTAGGTCTGACCAGATTAATAAAAGCCTAAAGAATCTGGAGAGCAGTTCATGTTTTGCTGGGCAAACAAATAAGTAAATTAATTAATAAACCCAAGCCAACCATGCAAAGGCACTCACGTATGCATGCCTCTGGTAACTGGAGGTTATTAGAGGAATGATTATGGGTGAGGTATTGATTATATAAAAGGTTTTGGCATGCCACTCTGTAGACTTATTTCTGCTCGTATTCTGTTTCTCTGGAGGAAGCCACAAACTTGATTCACACATAACTTCATTTCAGCAGTGATGCTAAGGGCGAAAGAAAATGAACAGCAGCTAGGATTCCAGGGTTGCCATGGTGACGGCCAGCAAAGATGCGACACTCGGCGCGCAGAGCGCAGTTTCATTTATGCTAATGGCCCTCTGTTGCCCTTGTGTCGGCGATAGACGTGGCGGCTCGGCGATGGCCTGATCCTGGCCGTCCAATGAGCTTGGACCGTAACCCCTGCCTGAACGTACCAGAGATGTGCCGAAATGCCAAATGTGATTAGTGCGCGTGCATGGGAAGGTGTGGATGTGTGTGGATCTCGGTGCCATTCTAGGAACAGTATGAGTCATGGTCATAGACTGTGAGGAGACTTCTCTTTTATTTCTGTTTTTTGCTCCTTCTTTTCTGCTTTGTCACTGTGGAATGTAACGCAATACAATAGTTCCGCAATGACATTCTCGACAAATGAGCATCTTCCCCCTTCAAATCTGTCACCTTCATATCTCTCCTGCTGCCTCGCCACAACGGCAGCCCAAACAAACAGAGGAAAAGACATTCATCCAGCTGGGCAGGACAGGGGCTTGAGCTGAGAGATAAGGTAGGAGAGGAAGCAGCTCATGGGTAGAGTCTCAAAGACCCTCGGTAGGTAAAGTAAGGACATCTGGTGACAGGAAATGTTCACTTTTGAATCCAATTGCTGATCTGATGGTTCACATCACTCTGAAGACTGTCAAGAGAAAGTCATGCATTACTAAGGATGTTACGATACCAGAGTAAGACTATGATACGATACTGATACCAAAAGTCATATCATGGTACTCTAGTGTTACATGGTCCTTTATTTAGGCTGACACTGCTCATTCAATCCTCAGTGCTACTGTCTTGCAATACAGTAGTTTGTAGCAGGAGGTCTTCAGACCGGCGATGCCAGTGGGATGTGAATGGTTCCTAGAATAAAAGTGTTAGGATCAGATTACAATAAAAAGAGTTATGGGTCAGAATAAGGTTAGGATTGGCTACTTGTATGACCATATCTCCTGAAAGGAATCAAAGTCAGGGCAAGCTTTCATTAGCTAACGAGTCATTGCAGTCATTCAACTCCTCACATCGTCCAAAAACGTATTCACCCAATTTGTACTTGCTTCTGTGCCTGCAGCTTCTTCTACTCAAAGTGGGACGTTTGTTTTGTAGGGCAACATTTGTCTCTTCTTCATAGTGTTTTATACTCTTGACCACACAAATCGTTGTCTGTGCTCACTGTCAGCAGCTTTTTCAATTAAATAGATGTTCTAAACTGAAAGATCCAAAGGGAATGAATGGAGATACATTTTTTCTCAATGGACATGGCTGTAACTGCTCTGAAAACAGTTGGTTATTGCTTGGTTAGTGGTCACTGACTTCTCTGTCTTTATGTCCATCCACAGGCTGCAGAAGTGGAGAGACAGCTGTCCACTCAGGTCCACTCTTTGCGGGATGATTTCAGAGAAAAGAGCCTCTCCACCAACCAGCACATGACACGCCTTGAGAACCTACAGGCTGAGGTGAGGCATCATGGGAAAGGTGCTACATTCTATATTCAGAGCTCAAACATAAATGTAAAGAAGGACTGAGTTTACTGTGTTTTCTCAACAACAGAAATGACTGGTGAGTGTTCTAGGCATTAAAAACATGAAGGATCCTTTGAATGAGAAATATTTCAGTTCCCTAAAGAGCCTTTCAGCTGTTGTTCCATATAGGAAATGAATTGGAAATGAGATGGGGTGCAAAACCTTTTAAAGTTCAAAGAACTTTCACCAAGTAAGAAAGAATCCTTTGTATTATTTGTAGGTTCTTTAAGGCTTTCAACATGTCTTCACACTCACATTTCTCTTATTGAAGCATTATTTAAGCAGCAAGAATTATTCCCTTCCTGACACTTTTTCAGGTCACTCTCAAAGAATAAGGTGCCACAAAGGGTTCTTTAAGTACTGGGTTTGTGAAATGCATGAGTGTAAGAAAGATTTCACAGGTAAAAAGAACCTTCACTGAATGTAAATGTTTCCCTGCATCTTTCTGGTATTTGAAGGTTCTTCATGCTCACATATCTCATTTAGAAAAAGGGTTCTCTAAAGCTGCGTTTCTCAATCTATGGGCCGCGAACCGATGCTGGTCTGTGAGAAATTTTCTGCCGGTCCACGGAGCCGTTCCCGCCGCTTGTCTCATTCATTCCAAACTTTTCACGAACACACACGTGTTACAGGAGCCGTTAAAAATCATGGCGTGTTCAAAGCAAGCAAGTCTGGATTCTTTCTCTCTGAAGCGTCCATCAACTGATGGCCTTCCTCACCACAGATCTGTGCGAGATCGCTTTTTCTTAACAAGGACAGAATGTGATGTCGATTGTGTCGGGCCGTGCAGCCCCAAAGCCTGACATGACTGGTCCCTAGGACAAATAAGTTAGAGGAAAGCTGCTCTAAAGCACCATGCACTAAAAGGTACTTTTGGAAACTGAAATGCTTTTGCTATTGAAACATGCAAGTTATTTGCTGGCACCTTCAATTTGACAAGAGTTGGAGTGACTGTTGGCTGCGACTGTCCCTAAATACATGCTCCTAAATAATTAGTGGTTCCCTAAATAACCTTCAGTGGATGGTTCTTGAAATAAGCATTTTATGTAAATGTGTGTGTAAAGAACATTTTCAGAGTATAACGAATGGCCACATAATGTAGGTTCTTGGAAAAAAAAACTCTTACAGTGTTAAAGAAACTTTATGTTTACATAATTCTTTATATCTTCACAAGCTTCTTCATACTCACACATTCCATTTCCAAACACGGTTCTCTAGGGAACTGACATGTTTGTTCAATGACATCGCTCAAAGAACACAATTTGGAACTTTTTAAAAAGGTGTATACTTACTGATGTCTTAGATGTCTTGTGCTATAAAGGAAAGCTTGTGCGAACTTCAAATCAGGGCAAAGTTGGTGTGTGTGTGTGTGTGTGTGTGGGGGGGGGGTGTTTGTGCTGGGTTGTGTGTTTTTAAAAACCTCTTACTGATCGTAACTCCCTCTGTCATTCCTCTTCTGATTATTGGGGTTGTTCTCTCCTGCGGGGAGCAGCAAGGGCTAGAAGTAAGTGGCTTCACACTACAGTTCTCTCATCTGCATGCCTACATGTTTCCATGCTCATTACAATAAAGAAAAAGAGGTTCCTCTAGACTGCACTGGAGGATTAAAGGAAGGTGAAAATTACTAACAGAGACTCGTCTCACCGAAGCATCGCTTTAAAGTGGTGCGTGTGATGCTGCTGCACAGTCTTTGTTTTGACAGAGCAGGACAAACAATGTCGGCGCACGTTTTCTGCGCTGTCACACATAGTGGCTATCAGGGACGCTCATCGATTCTGCAGGAGAAACCGCAACGTGAACCGTCTGTGATGCTGGCAGCTGTGATTTGTGGTTTTGGGGGAAGGGGAGGGGGAGGGCAACATTAGCCACAGATCACAAATTGCCTCTGTGCTTGTGTGTAAACTGAAATGGCTCCATCTGCATCTAATGTGGCCTTGCATTGTGGTTTGCATGGACTTTGCGTTGGTTAAAGTCTGTGAGTCGTGTTGTGTCATGGTGACGCATGTGTTCGGTTCTGCATCATTTCAGCTTCTCTACTCTGTAAACTCACAGACATGCAAAGCTCTTACCTCAGGTGATCATTTCTGCTTTCTCCTCATAGTTTTACATAAACACATATTGCCTATATACACACTCACTGTCCAGTTCTATTAACTCACCACTGAGTTAATAGTATATAAACATGGCTCTCCATTCAGCTAAAAACCTTAACTGGCATCACTAAACACTGATTTTTAAAGTTATATTTTAAACGTATATTTATATCTGCTGCCGTCTGCTTGAGCAGAGACTCCTCTGTCTCCTTATCTGATAGCCCTCATTATAAGTGATTGATTCATATGTGCAAATATTTATTACAAATGGTGAACTTAGATTTATAAATAAATAAACATACTTAGGATACATATTATTTAAGAAATGAAGTATTGTTCATTTATTTGTGCATTTGTAGTATTGGAGTACTCACTCAAAAATACCTAAAGGCCGCTAAAAAAATAAGAAATAGCGGTGATGTTAACATTATTGTGGCCTGCTGGTGGGTGTGGTGCTGTAATAAGTATTTCCTAATAAGGTGACCTGTTATTTTTAATTCCATTCTTTATATTATGAAGCTTTCTGCTGGAAAGTATCTCCTTAATATTTGCATTTAAACTCATTAGAACACTGTTAAACACACCCCTAAAAGAATCATATATTAGACATAAACGATAAAAAGTATGAAGTGAATAAATTACAGTTGTTCTCTGAAGCAAAGCCATTATAGTGTATATTAAATAAATCAAACACTGAATCAGTCAAATCTAACCAACTCTTTGATGCAATTATCTGTCAATACTGATATAGTTCTAATATCATTTTAAGTGGCTGAGTTCTATTTTCAGTTTAACATTGTATTGTATCACACACATAAATGATTCCACTTTTGAGAGTAAGAGTAATTAAACAGACTGACCACATAAGAAGTGGTCAGAGTGGCGACAGGCATTTGGACAGAATCACTGCTTTTTCATCGATTTCCTTCTCTCTATCCCGCCATCTCTCTAATGAGCCTGGTGGAGCAGTAACTGAGAGGGGAAAAGCTACAGTTCTATTTTAAGGCATGATACCGCAATGTCTGGGTGTTCCCAAAACAGCCCACAGCATTGTTCGCGTCAGATGGAGATGAAATGCTGGTCTTTGCTTATTGATTATTTGTTTTGCTTCTTAAGGGGGTCAGGATCCATGATTATGTGTCAGTACCCCTCAAAAAGTCTTGTGTGATTTTTTTTTAAAAGCAGGTTATGACATTGTGGGTTGCTGTGGCATTTCATTTGCCATCTAGAGTTTATTCAAACACACCAACAGACACAGAAACAGCAACAGAGTAGCCACAAAAGCAGGCAGACCTCAGTGAATAAAAGTCCTCTGGTTAACCAGGGAGAGTCGAGCCACTGCCTAAAATAGGTTAGCAGATGTAGGTCATAACGTGAGGGAGCGGGCGAGACACAAGGGCTGATGTTTGTTTAATGTTCTAAGCTCTTTAGTGGCTCGCTAACCGGCACACAGCGAGAACATTTTGGGTCATATTGCAATCCTCCCAGCTTCATTCAAGTCGTCTGTCCTCAACACAGGGGCCGAGTCCATTCACAAGTCTGACTGATTTGAACATTTACATTGTCTGTGTCCATTATTTGGATAAAAGTCTAATAATCCCTCAGACAGTAACAGGAAATAAAATACCTCCTTCTTTCTAAAGACTTAGTAAGAAAAAGCAGCATCTTAAACCTCATTCAGTCATTTGAATGTCATTTTATCTGCAGAAAGTGCTGCCAAAAGTGGGGCTGCTGGCTGAAGTTCACCAGTGAGAATGTCTGATTTGACCTACTTTGCTGAAGAAAATATGTTTATATGAGACCATTTATAAAATACTAGATTCTTATTTTCACCTTAAAATGCATTTCAGTAACAAATTATAGTGTAATTAATAAACAGCATAATTATTTTTATCCCCCCCCCAAAAAAAATTAAAAAATTTTTTTTTTCGAATGTTAATTGAACGTTGAATGAAACCAAATCACCACCAGATCACTGTATTAGTGTCCTAAGGCCAAGATTAGGTGTCATCTTACTCTGTAACAAAAGTCCTATGTGAATTATATTTTGGGCCTGTCTCAGAGTTCTGCATAAATAATTGGGCAAAACGTTTCTGCATAAATAATTGGGCAAAACGTTTCTGCATAAATAATTGGTTAAAATGGTTAAAAAACACTCTGCTTGAAAGGAGCTTACCAAGTCAGAGTGTTCTCACAGTGAATAAGTAAGAAAGTAAGTAAGTAAAGATTTACTGTTATACCAGCCATGTCCATATAGTACCCAGCGAGATGAAATATCGTCCTCCTGGACCAAAGCACCCAGACAGATTAACAGTGAGGGTAAAAAGGGGAAGGATTACAAATTAACATATTTATAAAATTTACAAATACTTCACCTAAATAACCTAATACTGTAGGGAGCCTATAAAAATACAGTACTGTATTCAGAATTTTACACTCACTGTTATATAATAGAACCAGAAATCTGAGAAGTTTAATGATTCTCAGAGCTCCCTTTAAGAATGTTTTTACATGACATGGTGACAAATATGATGCCTTTATTGTTACGTCTGCACAATATAAAGGCAATAAATAATAATTGTGCAAATAAATACATCAGCAGGACAGAGATTGTGCAGTTTATGATAAATAGAGAGGTGTTTGAAGTGGCAGTTGGGGTGTAAGTTGTTTTTGTTTTTTTTAAATGGCCACTCACAGTCACTCGTGAACACACCTAGTGTGTACAGAACGAGAGTCTTCCTCTGTATTTAAACCCATGCAGTGAAGCAGCAGGCAGCCAGGAACATAGCGCCTGGGAAGCTGTGTGTATTTTGCTCAGGGGTGCCTCAGTGGTGCCACTGGCAGTCCTGGGAATCAAACACATGAGCTCAATAACCACCCGTCCCCAGCTGTCCCTAAGCCAGAACAGTTTCGTTTGTATAAGCATTGTTGTTTATGAATTTTACATATATTTACATTGTATGCATACAAATGTTATGTATACACATTTTATGTATATGCATTGAATGTATTCATATTGTGTGTATACACATTGTATGTATATGTGTTATATTTATATGCATTGTGTTATGAGATCACACAATGTTTGCTTTCAACAAATGTGTTTGTTTTCTGCATCCTGCAGTACCAGCCAGGTAGTGAGAAGTTAATTAAAGATATCAGTCTTGCATTCCTGTAGGGGGGGGGGGGGACCGGTGACTTCCCCTGTTTGAGTTAAACATTCTTGAAAGCAGGGGAGTGCTGAAGCCTGTCGAAGCTGCATTCGGCGGGGGGGTGACTCCGGGGTTGTGTAAAATATTAAGCTTGGTGGTTTGACTGACCGGCGCTCTGTCCGGTTCTCCTGGTCAGATTAAGATGCTGTCGGAGCGAAAGAGGGAGCTGGAGCGGCGCGTGACGGCCGTG
>JBBMFX010000122.1:1331514-1345420 GCA_037832545.1 Rhabdalestes septentrionalis | reverse complement strand
AGAACATGGTTGTTGTTCAGTAATAAAATTATTCCTCAAAAATACAACTTGCCTAATAATTCTGCACTCCCTGTATTTAGTCAATGCAATATGCTTTTTTCACTAACCATAAGTCATAAAGCAGAGAAACCTCCTGGACAGCTCACCAGCTTACACACAGATAAAAACATTCATGCATACAATTTAGCATCTCTGATTCACCCATCTTTGGACTGTTGAAGGAAACCAGAAAAGACATTGGATGAAAATGCAAGCCCCACATAGAAAGATTTCTTGGCCAACCTGGCATCAAATCCATGAGCTTTGTACTATGAGGTAATGACACTACCCACTGAACCACTGTGCCACACTGTGCTTTTTGAAATGTTGTCTTGGCAGAGGAAATACAGCTCCTTTAGCTAATAATTCCTCCACATAACACTGAAACTAGCAACCACTTCTCTCTTGTTTGACTATACTTGAATGCTAGACAGGCACTGTGTATCTACCAACACTCCCACACAGATCTCCTGAACAATAGTTGTATGATGACCTTTTTAATGGACAAGGTAGCCTTAAATAAATACCATTTGTGGCTGTACTGTGAAATGCGATCTTAAATGTAAAGATGTAGAGGTTTATTGTGGTGTTTATGAAAATGTATTAACTTAACTTCATATATGTTACATCATTTTAACAAACCTGGAAACATTATGTTAAAATGTTAAAATGTTCTGCACCAATGTTTCTAAATCTGCATAAAAGACATACCTGCAAATCCAAACATAATCTCATAAGAAGAGGATCAAGAGGCAAAGCTCCATGCAAAGCTTATGACCAAGTTCATGTTTTTTTTATTACTGAATGTGAATGAATATTTAGTGTTTGATTCATCATTCCCTTCAGCAAGAGTAGGTTTGTATTTCTTGGTTATTTATCTGATCTTCTATCATGCACATCTGACATCTGTGATAAATTAGTTTAATGGCATTTTCCCCTTGTTTATGGGAATTGTATTTTTTGTGTATTACTGCCTATTGCTCTGGAATGTTTGCTGAAAGCTTAGCAGAAGCTTGGTTCTTCCAGCCTCCAGTCCTGAGAAAGTGCCTCCCTTGCCTAAGCCACCCTATTGCTTCTTTACCTCAAAAGCACACTGTAGGGTGGTTCCCCAGACAGAGATGATGTCTATTCCCCAGACAGAGATGATCTCACAGCAATATTATTAGTAATCTGATGTCTAGAAAACTTGCCCTTGGCGAAACAGAATGAATGCAAACTTGATTGGATGGCAAGGATTGGTGTTTGTTAAATTTGTGAGTAAATCCCATAAACCATAGACTTATTATTCAGTTATTAATCTTACTACATAGAGAATGAAATACAATGACCATAGTATGTACATTATGTAGTTGTGAGACTGAGAAATGAAGCAGAAAACTCCAGAACAGTGCATAGTTAATTAGCAGGACCTGAATAAACAGCTTTGATGCAGAAGGCAAAATATTTCATGTTAAAGTCAGAAATCTACTTCTAATTGTAAGATTTAGCTGTATGAGTCATGAATTTTCTGCAACCATAAATAAACATGCTTTCAACAAGTGTTTCTATCTAGAATGACCTCAAACTTGAGTAAAGCTCCCTTTATAACAACTGATAATTGTTGGAACAGGTCTTAATAAAAGTTTGTTGGTTTATGTCAGTTGTCATTAAAGGTTGAGTTTTAAGCCACGTAGACTTGTGGACACAGGCCCTCAGGGAATTGGTGCATAGGATATCTCTTACAAAATGGAGTATATATAAGGTAAGGTACAAGGCATAAGGCATAAGTAACAGGGTCCCCCGCAAACACAAGTGTAAAACATTGATGAAGAGCAGCTGTTAGAGGTGAGCTAACAAATGAACAAAGGAGAACACTTAACAGGAGGGTGGGCCAGGGGTAAAGTTCGAAATCACAACAAAAAGCATATGGCACAAAACAAATCAAAGACAGGGCATGACAGAAGCTGCAATAGGAAAGGGTATGTTACAGAAACCCACCTCAAGAGTGCATCTCCTGGAGTGTGAAGATAATCTGCCTGAGGAGCTGGCCTAGAAGACAAGTAACACAGGACGAGAAACAGCCTAACAGAGAGACTATACAGAATCAGAACAAGAACTGGGAAACTGAAACAGAGAAGGCTATTTCAAGATAGATGACAGAAATAGTGATTGAGAATAAAACAGACTAGGAAGTGTAGGCAGAAGGAGGTGACAATGGGACCAGGACCTTGGAGGGGACAGGAAGCAGAGAAGATACCTGGGTATTAAATGGCATGTGGGACTAAACCTGGAAAATAATTGAGGACCGGAAACACTATACCAGACAGGAGTGTGGGATCAGGAATGGACAGAGGGCTGCACACAGGATTGAATAGAAGGCTGTCTGTGGAATGTGACAATCGAATGGACATGGTTCTGAGTACTTGACAGGACAGGAGATATGACTAGGGAGTTAAACACTCCAAGAACCTGTGGCTTAACAGGGAACAAGGAACGTATGACTTTGGGGACACTAGCTTGAGGCATAGCTACAGGGACAGAAACCATGGCATGACAGTATAATGACTTGTTTGAAAAGGAGACACCAGGACAGGAACAACAACTAAAACTGAAACAGATATGGATATCTGAACAGTTTTATCACAGGAATTGAAAACTTAGATAGAAACTGATGTTGATGAGCATGCTGGCTGGAGCCACATCCACCCAGGACAAAGATGCCATATTGATGAGTCTGGTGATGAGGGACTAGGAGCCTGGGCAGCCAATGACTGTTGAACAGATGACTGGGAATCTGATGGCTGGGTACCAGGAGACATTGACGCAGATGACCTTTGACTAAGAGACTGGGAAGCTGATGGTTGAGGATCAGGGAACAGGGAGGTTGTTGATGGGGGACCAGGAAACTTGGTGGTCATTAGAGATTGAGAGATTGACAGCAGGAGACCAGGGGCCATGAAGGCTTTTGACAACAGACAATGGGACTGGGGCATTGGTGACTGGGGACCAGGGTTCTTAAAAGCTGAAAGGAGACATGGGTACCAGTAAGAATGAGTATTCTCTGTAGCAACAGGAGGCACCGATAATGACTTGAAGACTTCTGGAACAGCAGAGGCTGTTGGCAGTGATGAGGATCATTCTGGAGCAGCAGGGGGTGCAGGTGATTGATTCCCTCCAGAACAGCTGAGGGTGTCAGCGGCAACGAGGAGCTCTGGAACACTAGGGGGTCTCTCGTTCCTGGACTTGGCACAGCAAGCTGGATCAGTGATAGGGAATTTGGAGGCTGATTCCACCACAAACATCAAAGCATACACCAGTTTAATGAGGCTCCAAATTTATAGTTCTGATTCAGTTCTGATTGGGGAGCCTGAGGGAAAAAACTGTTTAGCATTCCCCCAGTGGCTGCCCATATGCTACTAAACCATTTGGCAGAAAGAAAGAATGAGAAGAAAGGCGTGTGAGGGGTGTGTGGGCTCATCTGCACTGCTGGTGGCTTTGGGGATGCAATGTGCAAAGCAAACGTCTACAACATAGAAGAAAGAGACCCTGATGATCTTCTAAGCTGTCCCCACTATCCTCTGTAGTGTTGTGTGGTCTGAAATGGTACTATATCCATACCATGCCATAATGCAGTCACAGAGAATGCTTTATAATAGTCTCTCTGTAAAATGTTGTCTTCTCAGCCTCCACAGGAAGTAGAGATGCTGCTGGTCCATCTTGCTGATTGGACTGGTGTTAATGGCCCATATGAGGTTCTCCATGATGTGGACAACAGTGAACTTTATGGATGACCTACATGGTGATAGATCACATTGGGCCTGAAGCCAACATTCATATCTTTTCTTTTGCCCACGTTGCACCAACAATGTGTCACACATGCAACATTGTCTCAGAACAGTATAAGAGAGCAAAGATATCTCACTGTGACATTTTGTTCTTTGGTTTTACTATAGTGTTGAGTGTTCATGCATAAATATTCTTGCCTGAATGATACTATGGCTGTCATTTAAGCTAGATATTTTTTTTAAAATGACAAAGTTTTTTCCAATAATTTCTCATTACTACACTGGAAGTAGTAGTAGTAGTAAACTGCCAGTTTAATGAACCTACAAGCATGCTAGATTTAGTGTAATGCAGTTGGAGGGTCTGTTGACAACAAGTGCAGTGCTTGCTCTGTAAGTTTTAATTATAATGATGAGACTAGGTTAAAAAATCTAACAATATAATTATTAAAACCAAAGAAAATATTAGTAACATATCACAATGTTCTTGTAACTACATCCCTGTTCCCAGCATCATTATGATTTAAAATCAAACTAAATTAGGTGTTCTGATACACTGTGTTACTGTTAAAAAAAGAGTCAGCTGAAGTTTATTTGTGTATAATAACACAGATATCTATCTAACTGCTTTAGTTGTGCATTTGTAAATCAGCAGATGTGTTGTTTATTGTCTGTGGGCTCACAGATATTATTCAGTAGAACTAAATATTTAAAAAAAATGTACACTAGTATAGTAAAACTAGCGGAACTGAAGTTGAATATTCAAAATGCAGTGGGTCTGAGGTTGAATATTCAAATTAAATGCAGACCCTTAAAATCTCACTGTAAAAGAAATGTCATGAATGAAAGCCAAACGTTGTTCCAGTGTAGCATGGAGGTTGAACCCAATCATGGAGTCTCATGAAATAAATGGTTGTCCACGAACTTTGAGCTGAGAACACTCTCATATAGAGTAAAGATTCCCACTAGATTCAGTGTTCTCATTCACAAACAGGAAAGGGTCAGATACTGGATTACTCACAGTCCTGATAAGATGATGGTCATAGCTCAGATGGTCATACCTGGGCTTTTATACCATACCTGGGCTTTTATACTTACTTACGGTGCCTCCTGCACATCATGTGACCCATTTGTGTGACAAGAAATGCACATACATATACAGCAATAGCAAATTTATGCAATACAGTGCACACACTATACTGTACTGTTTGATAGAATTATATACAAAGGGCCTCCGATTTTACGTTTTAATTAATAAGATGAAACCCGGCCCATTCATTTACGTCCTTTATAATGAACATTATATTCAACCGGAATCTTCCTTAAGGATTTGGAGTTACCCCATCAAGCCCTATAGTATTCTGTAGGGGACAACCTGGGCTTTCCTGTGATGTCTCATGTGATGGGTTTGCATGCTGGGAACAAGACTCCAATGGCAAGACATACATGAGGTGCATCAAGTGCAAGATGTTCCTCTGTAGAACCAAAAAGAAAACATGCTTCCAGCACTATCACACCTAAACTCTCCAGAGGATGTTCAATGACTTATAATTTACTGTTGAACTAACATATATGTTTCTTTTCCTTGCAAGCAGCAAGTAACAGATGAATGATACAGTATTGTGCTGTTTTGATCAAATTGAATGTATTCTTGGGTTAATATCACTTTTTTCATTTTATTAATTCAGTTCTATTTTTACATGAAAATTGTCCTAGAGTGGACATGCTGGGAAATAAAAATGAAAAATATTTTCAAAATAAGGATTATTTTCTTAGGTCCAAATAGAAAATCACACAAAAAACTAAAAAAAAATTTCTTCAGTTCTCAGGAGCATAGACTATTGGCTTATAAGTTGTTTCTGAGCTAACTCCATCATTATTTCTGCAAGCCTGGCCTCTCTCTATTGTTAGTGAGACTGGTACATTGTGCTTAACATGGTGATGAACAGCCTGGTTTGACAAAAAAAAGCATTATTTGACAAAAATGTAAAATCCAAAACATCAGCAAAAACCAAACTGGACCGTTTTGTGTGTTGGCAAATTTCCAAATGAGGAAAATCAACCCACAGGAAAGAAATTGTGCACATCAGCAACAAATAGAGATATCTCTCTTAAGAATGACTAAATATTTCAAAGAAAATTCCTGAATTTATACGATGCTGTGAATACATTATAGAGCATATACAGGGCATACACCACATGAAAGTGTGTACACATAGACATATGCATAGCCAATCATGATAAAAAAAACAAAAAAAAACATAGCCAACATAGCTGGCCATATCCATCTCAGCCTGCTGCGTGTGTGGGCTGGGATTACAGCATCATTAGTCCAAATCCACAAGAGGACCAACATCTCAATCTCAAGCAATGATTTCCAATTTTATTCCCATCCTCCTGAGAACCAAAGAAAAAAATGTCTTACAATATCCTTTCTGTGTGATTTCCAATTTATTTGGACCTAAAAAAAAAAACAATGTAATTTTCTTTGAATATGTTTTTGTTTTAATTTTCCAATGTGTCCACAGTAGCAGACAACAGGACAATTTCCTTGTGAAAATAGTGCGGAATTTAGAAAAAAAAAATTGCAGATTATATCTTTTAGAATAATATTAACCCAAGAACACATACAATTTTAACAAACAAAACAATTCTGTATCACTCTTTTGTTGCTTGTTGCTTGCAAGGACAACAAAACAATATTTAGTTCAACAGTGAATTATAAGAACATAAGTAGTTGTGCATTTTTCCTCCTCTGGGTATTGTAAGTGTGATAGTCCTGGAGGCAAATTTTCTTTTTGGTTCTGCAGAGGAACATTTTGCATTTGGTGCACATCATATAAGTCTTGTCATTGCAGTCCTTTATCACAGCATGCAAAACTATCACATGACACATCATAGGAAAGCCCAGGGTGTCCTCTACAGAATCATGGAAAACAGTGTATTGTAGCTAAACTGGATAATCTAAAGTGGGCTATGGAATTCAGGTTAAACTCAGAGGAGAAACTCATGTCAGAATATTAGCTTCAGGAGAAGCAATGTCTGCATTACATGGTGGCGGTCCAAATGGTGACCTCTGTCACAGTGTTGGAAGGGGTTTCAGTTTTAAATGCGCTTTGGATCTATGAATGCATTTATGCTACTGTACATGTGGCTCCATAAATGGCTTGACTGGTCAGATTTACAGCTGATTTAAATGTGTTTTAGGGGCAGTTATTCCTACATTTTTATGTGGATTAACCTCATTGATATTACTGATATTCAAGAATGAATTGAGCAGGACTTAACAGGGTAATTGATTACAGATGACTGAAAAGTGTGAAGTATTAACCAGTAGCATCCTCACAAATGAACAGATTGTTGGCTGCATGTCTTCCAGGGATCCCTGTGGTTTGAACAGCATTCAGTGATGTTACGGTTTAGAAATGCAACCCACCTGGACAGCTTTTGGAATACGGAAATGGAATGAGGAACTTGTCTTAGTGTGGGTTGAAACTGCTGTACCTGTTCCTTGTTTACCTGTTGTCTGTTTATTTCTCTCTGTATCCAATTTTCTGTGAGAGACGAGACTACAGACATGTGTATTTGAGTATCTGCATCTGTGAATTGAGCTGCAAAGCTAGGACTGTTTGTTTTTGTTTCTTGTGTCATCGGAAAGTCACGACAAGCTTAGTTTGTCCTCTGGTCTCTTTTGTTTGTTTGTTTGTTTGAGTTTAAACTCTCCGGCCTCGTCTGTGTTCTTTTCAGTGTTCATGAAGCATTTGCAGGACCCCAGAAGCAGGGCAAAACAAGAATAATAAATTAATGAGAGCAATGAATTAATAAGCATGAATGAATCAAACATCAGAGGCCAACTTATTAGATGTGTTATGTGAAAAGGTTCATTGTAGAAAAGCTTTTACAAAGTAAATGCTTCTTTCACACTTTCATGATAAGCATTTATGTATTATTTTCAACATATTTTCTCTACGGATTTGTGAGGTTTTTGCAGTGCAGATTTATTTACTGTGCTGTTGAAAATTTCTACAACACATACTGTTATTTTTAAATAAATTAACTTTCTAACACCTTGAGTAAATGTACACTGCAGCTGATGATCTAGTGGTTAAGGCATTACTCCTGAGTTCAGAAGTTTCTGGGTCCTAATTCCAGGACTGTTAGGAGCACCTGTCCTCACACACTGCACTTTGGGTGCTATGTTCCTGGCTACCCATTGCTTCACTAGGGAAATGGATTACAGAGAAATAATTTTGTGTTGTTTACATATTACAAAATGGTCAATTTCACTTCCCGTGTATTTTAAGTTACATTGGTAATGGTGAAACTATAGAAAATCTGAAAACAAAACTAAATAAAGAAACAAAAAAAAGGAAAAACACAGCCTTTGCAGAGTTAAGGCTAGACTGTTTGGTCAGATCCCACAAAAAAAATCACTGTAGCGCAAATTGCTGGAAAAGTAAATGCTGGCTATGAACGATATTAGAACACACAGTGCATTGTGTGTCACTGCATGTGGGACATTGTAGCTGTTGAGATTTCTGAGTGACAGTGCTGTTCCCACTTCCCATACTCAGCTGAGAAAGAGATGGCACCAGAATGCATTTTGGGAAAATGGAAACCTGGAGGAGGCAGTGTGACTCTCTGGGCAATGTTCTGCTGGAAAAGCCTCGATCCTCTATTCATGTGTATGTTATTTTGATACATACCTTCTACCTAAATATTGTTGTAAACCAAGTACAATCCTTCATGGCAATGGTATTCCGTAATTCCCACACTACCAAAACACTGTTTAGGAAGAGTTTGGGGGGACAATTAATGGAGTCCCCACTTCACAAAAGTTGACAACACAAGAGTTAAAGGATGGGCAGCTAACATGTAGATGCCACATATCACAATTCACCATCAGAGATATATATGCAACCACCTGCCCAGCACTCTTTGTTTCATCCCTGTCAAACTATCATTAGACATATTGAGTAGCTTACATGAAAGTGTAGGAACAAAATGTCAAAAGACACAAGGTACCTAGATAAAGGTGTTTCCAGCAGTCATATCATTTTTAATCATCTGCACCTCTTTCGTTCCTGGTTCTGGCCTTAGATATGGATGGCTTTTAATTCTTTAATGACTCATATGTAGGTCGCTCTGTGGTTTAACAAACAAAAAACATTGCTCTGAACCTGGTCAGGTACATTCACTGAACTGAAAATGTGAGGCTTTCTAAGTCTTTGCCTAGAGTGCAGTCCCACAAGACTACATAAAAATGAAACAGATTCTGACTCTTTAGAAGGATAATATGCAGAATTGAGGTCTGGCGCAATAATTTTTGCACAGCACTGTTTGTGTGTTTAGAAAATCTTATCTCAGAAATACTCATAGCTATTTCATGAAATAGCTTTCGGTTAGCTTTAAGGGCCGTTACACTTCTGGTTCTTGTCAGGACCACTCTAAGCAGCTCTAAGAGGGAACGTTTATCTAGAATTAAGTATTTCATATCAAACCACTCTGAGTTACTTTGTTTACATATTGGCAGTTCAACTGTGAAAAGCCTTTCTTCCAAGAAAGAATGATGCACTGGTTTAACACAATCAAATGCCTTTGCAGTGGAGTGAAATAGTTTTTTTCAGTCTTTAAGAAAACAATAACCTCTCAAATTCACATAATAAAGAACAGTGACTGGAATGTAGTTGCAGTGTCAAAGACTAATACTGGCAAAATACAAATCCATCAGAATTGCATCAAGACAATGATCACAAGATGGAGATCCCTGGTGAGCTTCAAAGTTAAAAAATCCAGCTTTTAGAATTATGGAAGAAAGCCTTATTGGCTTCTTAGTATCATTATTTGTCAAGTGATCACAGGCATCAGCCGCAGGATAATGATGTGTACAGAAGAATTCTAACAGCTTAGATCTTACTGAATGCCTCAGAAATCTCTAGATGGCACATGAGCACTCAGAAGGACCTACAGCATAAATCTGAAGCAGATATGAAGTTTTTTTTTTTTTAAGATCAAAGGCAGAACATTCTTGGCTGGCCAAGACAGCCTGTCTATACCCCCTGAGCATGCATTTCACTTACTAGAGGCAAGACTCAAGGCAAAATCTCTCAAATCTGAAAGTCTGCATTACACCTGCATCAGCTGATGATGTCTAGAAATAACAATTTCAAGTAAAACATAAGTAATTATATTAATTTGACAATGTATGTGGGTATAAATGTATCTCCAAATGTTTAAGAAAGAAAGAAATAAACTGTACGGTGTTGTGTCTCACCGGGCCTGGAATTTAATTTGTTTGCTCAGGTTATGAAGAGCTGATTATGAGGAGATCAAGACCACAGAGAGCAGTGGCGCTTTTTGTGGGAGATGCTGGTGAACCTTGTGTTCAAGAATGCTGACAATGAACTACATTTAAATAAAGACTGCAGATGGTAGGACCTCCAGTGTGACTCAGAGAAACAAACATTTCAAATAAGGGCTCTTGTTCATCCAGCCTCATTTCTAATTGATCTTAATTTGTCTCAAATGATCAGATCTTGAGATAAACATACAATCTAAAAGATAAATTGGTTGGCTTATAAAGTAGCCTTAGTCATCGAATTCAACCAAAGTAGAGATCCAGACATTTGTTAAATCCAGTGAGAACAGGAAAGAACTCCTGTATTAAGTTGATTTTTAAATTGTTTCATTATTTCCTAAGCAAGATTTAAATAATAAAGAAAAGGCTATTGTGAACAGCATAATTTTCTTCTGGGTGGTCTATTGTGTGATGTTGCGTGTGTGCGTGTGTGTTTGTGTGTAAGAGTACATGAGAATGAGCAAGACGCTTAGATTTCACAAACTCACCACAACCATTTACTTCAAAAATATATTTTCAGATGCCACAGTACAGTTTCAGAACACAGCTGCATTTAACTGGAAACAAAACAAAAGTCCCAGGAATATTACCAGCAATGGATAAACTGATCATTTGAGTCTGATGAGTTGATTCAGCCTGAATGGTAACACACAGGTGTTCATGCTTTGAGAGCATCGTTTTGTGCTTGACAGGAAAATTATTGGAAAGGCTGTAAATATGCAACATGATACTGAGAAAGAGACTGATACATCCCACAGCAACACAAAGCCACAGATACAGCAAAGTCCAGTGCGATGACTGCACACCTGCAGTGTCTATTTGTGTGTCAATATGAGCACTGTCAGACTGATCTCAGCATGGTAAAACTTGCTGCAGCACTGTAGACCTTAATGCAAAACTGGATGTGTAATGTGACATTATGTGTGTATATATATATATATTGTCAGTGGTCAAAATAAAAACAAAACATTCATTCACAAACATTTTTGTTTTAAATTAAACATTTCATGTAGACTTTGTACATATTGCATCCACTGCACTGATAAAATGTCACTCAAGCTACTTATGCAGTGAAGTGCCCAGTGCTGAATGAACCTCCACAGGGCTGATTTCACACCTGCAGTGTTGAATGTGTTCTAATTACTGCATTTCATTGCATTCAGCTGGACAGGGATCCATTTAACAAGGTTTATTCAAAATTGTTTCCCGACTCGCATACTGCCGCACTCAATAGTGGGAACAAATAGTACAGTGTCACTGGAAATCCATTCAGTACTGTAGAAGGTAAATTTTAGAAGTGTGTGGTTTGGGACGTGTTAATCCAAGAGTGTGGGCGTTAACAGTAGGGGAGCATTAAGGTCCAGCTGGGCACAAATAAAGCCGGCAGGAGTCCATCCAAACTCGATTTCAGCCCCCTGTGCGTTCCCTGGGCACTGTTTGTGTTTCCTGAACACATTCAGTGTTGTATTAACACCTAAAGGGCTGAATGGAGACATAGTGCTGAATTCACTAATAGAGTGTTAACATGGGCTTGCAGCATTCATTTACAGACACAATTTACTGTTATCTGCCCCGAGAGAGAAGTGAGCAATAGAAATGTAATTTTCTCTTTATATCCAGACAGGCCCTAAAGGAGCTTGCACACTGTAGAAAAAGTGAGGTGTTGAACATATCTGAATCAGTTTAGCATGACTTGGCCAATAAATGCTCTGATGTAGTTTATTTCCATTCAAAAATGCACAAAACCAGCCCAAGTTTAAACACCACTCATAGAAGAGTTCATCCTATTTTGACTATCTCCCACAATTTATATTCATCATGATGATATCAATGATATAAAACCTGAAATTATGTGTTTCAGCTCCTTTTAGATTTAATTAACACCTGATTGCTTTGATGCAGCTTTACACACTCTTCATTGTTTTTTTCATGCAGCTTCATGAGGCGCCAAATCCATTTTCAACAGAAATGGAGAATGCATGTATATGAAGATGTTACATGTTTTAAGTGTAATTGAAATCTTTGCTGTTGTTTTACCTTGTAAAAACCACGACTGAATAGATTTCAGAATTATAGTTTATAGACTATTTTGCATCAAGTTTTTTGAAAGTCATTTTTCTTTCTCATCAAAAGTAATATGTTAATATGTTTATACTAATAATATATTATGTTTTCTGTTTTATGCAAATACAATTGTATTTCTCTAATAAAGTTTTTAATCATCAGACATATTAAAAAGCTCATCACGGTTGGAACAAGACCTCCAAGAAAAATGACCTCATGAGTAAGAAACACAACTTTTACTGTAATATTTCCATATACGAATATACAACTCAAATAAAACAAAAATATGGTACTTTCCTGCTAATTTAAAAACAATGTGTTTGTTTTGTATATATAAAGAAATATATAACATGCCATACCCTTTGCCAGGTTTATTTATTTTATTGTTTGTTTTTGTTTCTTTATCATTAGGAAAACTCATGTACACTTTGCTGTGTCCAAATTTTTGGCTGGTAAAGTACACACAGGAATTATAGTATTTTCAAGGCCCTCTTAATTTTACAGAAGGTTTTCTGTGTATTTTCCTTCATCCTTCTATGTTCCTAAAGTACATGTTCCTTCAGCCCCTGTCTGTTCTTCAGCCCCGGTATGTTCCTTCAGCCCTCTGTTCCTTCAGCTCTCTGTCTGTTCCTTCAGCCCGTCCCTTGCTTCATCCCCCTGTATGTGCCTTCAGCCCTGTATGTTACTTCAGCTCTGTGTATGGTCCTTCAAACCCTGTATGTTCCTTCAGCCCCCTGTAAGTCCCTTCAGCCCCCTGTATGTTCCTTTGTACATGTTTCTTAAAACCCTGTATGTTCTTTCAGCCTCCGGTACATGTTCCTTCAGCCCCCTGTATGTACCTTCAGCCTCCTGCATGTTCCTTCAGGTCTGTACTTGTTCCTTCAATCCCTCTATGTTCTTTCAGCCCCCGGTACATGTTCCTTCAAACCTTGTATGTTCCGTCTTTCCTGTATGATGCCACAACCCCTGTATTTTCCTTCAGCCCCCTTTATGTTCCTTTAGACCCTGTTGATTCCTCCAGGCCCTGAAGTCTGTGTGAATCCGCCAGAAGAAGCAGAGGTCCGGCGTCCTCGAGCGTTAGGTCCGAGCTGGCTGGTTGAGGCCGAGTATTTTTTTAAAAGCTTTCCTGAAGTCCCTATTGAAGATGGTGTAGATGATAGGGTTGACGGAGCTGTTGCAGTATCCGATCCAGAAGAAAAGTTTGAAAAGCCCCTCGGGCGCGGCGCAGCTCTCTCCGCAGAGCGCCCCTAGGCTGTAGGTGAAGAAGAAGGGGAACCAGCAGAGCACGAAGCCCCCCATCACCACCGCCAGCACGAAGGTGAAGCGCTTCTCGCGCTGCTGCGCCGTCCTGCTCCGGCACGCGCCCAGGTGAGTGCGCGCGTGCGCGCGCGAGCGCTTGGACTGCAGCGGCGGGTGAGGCAGGATCAGCGCGCGGCTCGTGGCCCACGGCGCGCGACGGCATCCTTCTCCAGATCCTCCACCCCCTCCTCCACCACCTCCTCCTCCACCTCCACCACCCCGTCCTCCGCTGCCTCCGCTGCCGTTGTCCCGTGCTCTCCCCGCGACGCTCTCCTCCAGGTCGATGTCGTCGAGCTCCTCGCGCCGCGCGTCGCTCCCGGAGCTGTGGCTGCTCGCGCTCTCGGTTTCGGCGGGACGGCGGCGCGCGGCACAGCCGTCCGTGCGC
>JBBMFX010000122.1:1318630-1329531 GCA_037832545.1 Rhabdalestes septentrionalis | reverse complement strand
ACAGCCGTCCGTGCGCATGGCCGCCGCACCCCCCGCCGCCGCCGCCGCCGTCGCCTTGGCAACCGCAGCCGCCACGGAGCCGTTCTGCGCCGCGCACACGGTGGCGGAGCGCTGTTTGGCCACGCGGTAGATCTTGCAGTAGACGGTGACCATGATGAAGCCCGGCGCGAAGAAGGACACGAGCGCCGAAGACAGAATGTACCACGGCTCGTCGTTCAGCAGGCACTCACCCTCGCCGTGGCGTGTGACAACGATCGGCGGGAAGGAGATGACGGCCGACACTATCCACACGGCCGCGATGGCGGAGCGCACGCGCGCTGGCGTGCGCTTCAGGTTGTAGCGCACGGCGCGCGTCACCGACCAGTAGCGGTCCAGGCTGATGGCGCACAGGTGCACGATGGACGAGGTGCAGAAAAGCACGTCCAGCGCCAGGTAGAGCGCGCACCAGACGCTGCCGAAGTACCAGTAGCCCATCACCTCGTTGGCCAGCGAGAAGGGGATCACGAGCGCGGCCACCAGCACGTCGGCGCACGCGAGCGACACAAGGAAAAGGTTCTGCGGCGCGCGAAGCGCGCGGCTCGTCAACACGGCCACAATCACCAGCGCGTTCCCCACGATGGTCAGGAGGATGAGGAGCGACACCACCAGGATGATGAAGGCCGCCGCCACGTCCGCGTGCGGCCACGGGCGCGTGCTGTTGGTTTCGCCGTCGCGCGTGGCATTGGGTTGCGTTACGTCCATGCTGCGCGCATCATCTCGCGGAACCTCCCGGAGGATGAAGGAAGAAGGGGGAAGGAGCGAAGGAGCGACCCTCAACGACGTCCACGGGGTCCGCGCGCGCCCATACTTACTGGACGTGCGACGACGGATCGTGAGCGGGACTGTAATCCAGAGTGAAAGAGAGAGAGAGAGTAAGCAGCTTTCAGCGATACATTACTTTTCTTTTTTTTCTTTTCCTTTCTTCTCTTTTCTTCCTTTTCCTGTTGTTTTCCTCCGTTCTCCGTTTCTCGAGCTGTCAGTCGCGCGCTGCGCCCCAAACTCGCGCTGCTTTCCGAATGGAATGTTGGAATGTGCGCTCCTGCG
The DNA here is from genome assembly GCA_037832545.1 of Rhabdalestes septentrionalis. Taxonomy (NCBI): domain Eukaryota; kingdom Metazoa; phylum Chordata; class Actinopteri; order Characiformes; family Alestidae; genus Rhabdalestes; species Rhabdalestes septentrionalis. The sequence continues at coordinate 1,328,448 of JBBMFX010000122.1, read as the reverse complement.
ATAGCGGAGTGGATGACGTCACGTGGAGCAACCCACTTCCACTCACACACACACACACACACACACACACACATGCACATGCACACAGAAATATACACACACGCACACACAGACACCGATTACATATTCACGCACACTGCACACACACACGCATAGACATTTAAGTCACATTATCCTGACACATCGAATGGTTTCTGTGTTGACATATTCAGTCCTAATTATTTAATATTGATGCCTGCATATTTGGCGCTGACCTCATCAAAGAGCACAGGAATTCCATTAGTATGCTGAACATGGTGTTAATTGAACTAAAACCACAGTTAATCCTGCATAAAGGATCAAAGTCCAACGTCTCACTCCATTAATTAAGTTGCAGCTGGATAGAAAATTGAGCAAAGTTTTTGCAAGAAGGGAAAAGCTCTCGAATATTATTCGCTGCTCAACACTATAAAGGCAATTTTGTCTCATAATGGAAGCTTATCTACAAAAGAGAAGAATGTTGCACAGAAGTGTGAGGTGGTAAAGCACTGTGCCGTGAATTTAAACACATTTTCCATCGCCGTATTCTCTCCGCACACAATAGAGGTGCTGTGGGTCAGGATGCTTCACTTTCTTTCTCTGGCACTCTTTGAGTCTTCAATCTATTCACATGATCTGTGTGTGTGTATGAGTGAGAGAGAAAGAGTGTGTATATGTGTGTGAGAGGAAGAGAGAGTATGCATGTGTGTGTGTGTTTGTGTATGAGAGAGAGTGTGTGTTTGTGTGTGTGTGTGTGTGTGTGTGCGTGTGTGTGTGTGTGTGAGAGAGAGAGAGAGAGAGAGAGTGTGTGTGTGTGCGGTATCTACTTGCGGGGACCAAATGGACTTGTAATGAGAGTAGACCTATAAAATCTGCAGAAGTGAGGACAGGGCAGTGGTCCTCAAAATGTACTGTTATTACAAATTTAACCTTTCTTGGCAAAAGAGATTGGCGTTGGCATCTGGGGTTAGGGTCAGAGTTAGCTTTAGGTGTACATGTTGTAGTAGTAACATGTGCATTTAGTCCTTTGTGGGGAGTCAATAAAAAAAAAAACAATTTAATGTCATAGGGACATTTGGCTGGGGCAGCTTTCATTGAAAAAGAATTAAAAAGACGTAGAGTGTTCACTGAGATTGAGGTCAGGATTGGGTTATGTGTAGAAATCAATGGAAATAAATAGAAATACAAACTCCCGGTACCAAACTACACTCACATAAATTAAGCTGCCAGATAAGGGTTCCTTGGAGGGATGCAAGCTAAGAACCAGTTTTTACCTTCTGAAAGACCTTTCAGTGAATAGGCTTCCATCTATAAGCAGAAATGTGGGCCAAATTATTATCAGTGCTAAAACAGTGCAGTGGGAACCACATTTTCCAAGCACTGCTAATCAAAAACAAGGAAAGAACTCATGTGATTGTCTTACTGAACAGATTAATTGCACTTGTAATTATGAGTGAGTGGTGCACAATTAAACTTGTAAAGGGTGTACTTAGTAATTATTTACTACGAATAACATGTACATACCAAAGCACTTTGTATTTTTTGCCACACCATTATAACCGAAGCCAGACTAAACCACAGGCCTAGCTGTTGATGATCTAAGAGTCCCCGACACGTAACTCCCACTGGAGTACCCCTCCCCACATAGCACAAGCATGAACATCCCTGCATGTCACGGTAAATCATGTACGCAAATAAAATAAAAAGAGATCAAAGTTAAGAAAACTGGTCTAGACCGAATGGCTGGTCTAGTAATTTTTTTCTTTAAAAGGACCTTGTTGACCAATTCGATTATTACAATAAATTCAACCTCCTGTCTGATGAACGCAGCATGTGCAAGAAATCAGCATTCTTCTGTTTCCACACCTGATACCCCAGCAGATGGAGCTTTGTCAGCTGGGTGATTAAACCTATTTAATGGGCAAAAAGAAAAAAACAATCAGGGTAACAGAACATTCTAGCATCTTGGATTTCTCAAACTTTTAACACACACAAAAAAAACAGAAGTAAAGTCCAAATGGAGAAAGCAAAATAACAAAGCATTAAATCACAACCAAGGGCAAACAGGGCAAACCAAGACAACACCTGGAAATGTTTGAACCTACCCTGGCAGGTAGAAATGCCCATTCACATTTGCTTTTGCCAGAGAGGTTTGTTTATTTGCCATGATAATATTTATTTGCCATGAGGAATATTCGGGTTAAATGGGAATTGAACAACAGCACTGCTGCTTTGGCTGTGTTGACCCCTGGAAGCGCTTTATATAATATTAACACAGCACAAAGAGAGACTGCATAATGTGCAGTCTGTTGGGAGCTTGCATCAAGATCTGTACAATTGTGCATTTGCTGTTCTTGGCTGATGACTTATCTGGCTTGCTAATGGCTTGCTGATTTTCAGTCTTTGGCAAACCAAAACAGCACCTGAGTCGCACTGCCAAACGTGCCTGTGGTATAAACTTTTTGCAACAGGTCATTATGTAGGGCTATGAAACATAGGCGGCTCTACACAGGGGCCTGGGGGGGCCAGGACCCCCCTAGAATTGCTCGTGGCCCCCTGCTCTGAACATGCAAATATTTTAATATAATTTTTTTTTTAATCTCGACATGCGTTGGCTCGAAGGACGAAACTAACGCTATGTGTCTTGTACACAGACTACTTAAAGTGCTACACTCAATCCCCCCCCTGTAGTGTGCCCCCCGAAAAACACACTGGCCCCCCCTTGGCCCCCCTGGTAATTTTAGTCTAGAACTGACACCTCTATGAAGGGGTGGGGATATACTAATGCGGAATAATTATGTTCCTTTTTTTCTCAATGCTGCTTGTGCTTACAAAAAGACCAAAATCATGTAATTTTAATGACAAATAGCAAGGGATACTAAGCAATGATTGGAGTAGCAAGAAAAAATGTTAAAACAGGTTTTGCGCATACAAAAATAAAGAATAGAAGGTCAAGATTTTGACTGGACTTAACAACATGACTGCACTCACAGAATCAAATTTCCTTCTCTTAAAATTAAAAATACTATCCCCTATTTGATTGGGTAGGCCAGTGGTCAGTCTGATTAAATCAGTGACTTTTGACCTGGGAGACGATATTTAGCATGATGCTGTGTGTGTTTGTCAGTAAAACTATCCGTGATGAAGGTAGTTCAGTGTGTAAAGTGGACAAAACTGTGGAGTTCACTTCAAAAGCTTCACTGATCCCATCGATTCTTTCAGCTTAGTGAGAAAACCAGGACCTCATTACTTTTATTCTTCAGAGGCCTTGTCCAGACAAACTGTGCTCAAATAGTGTAAGGGGAAAAAATGCATGTTTGTACAACCACATGGACAGTGTACTCTACCGTGAAGTTTAATTGTGACCTAACTGAACCTTAAACATTTCCTGCCGATACAAAATACCATATTTTTCCTCTTAATCTGAAGTTCTTTAATCACATTAACACCTAGATTTACATGTTTTCTGCTGCATAAGGGACACGGTTCAACAAAACAAAACTGTTCAGATATTTTTGTTCACATCAAACTACCATTTTAGCAAAAAAAACAACACATAGAGAAATAGGTCACTTATTTATAACTCTGATTATACAATCGGTCAGAAAGTGTTACCACTGCAATGTAAGTTCTGTAAATTCTGTACCTAACATTAAAGGTAGCATGCAGCTTCTAATGTATTAATGTAATGTATTAATTTTTGCAAAATTTCTTATATATTCCTCATACATTACATTTTATATTTCTGAACTAAAATGCACCCAAAATGATCAGGATGAGTGCAGAAAAGTAGAACACGGCCATGGTAAAAAAAAAAAGGGTTACAAAATCATTTTAAGGCTCAAGAACTCCAGTAAACCAGAGAGAATCACATCCACCCGGTGACAAATAAGTCAGATGATCATATAAAGAATACCAGGGCATGCAGATTCAAGTAAATAAATGTAGATAAACGCTAAGATGGCTACATATCATTTATGATACATTAGCCCTGTGTGGGTTAATGGAGATGGGTGAGAAGATTTATTGCAGGAAACAACAGCAGTTGTGTTAGAGGATATCAGCCTTATCTTTACTCCACTGACTTTGAGAGAGACTGGGCCACTCATCTATTATGAGATGACAGATGAGCCACCGGTTGATGTTAGCATGTCAGTGAAAAACAGGCCTGTTCAGTATTTGTTCAGCTACGCAAACACTGTATCCTTTTTTTAAATCTATTTGCTAACTGACCTATCCCTGCTCTGTATACAGATTGTTGTGAGGTTGGACAGGTTTACAGAATTTTAAAAAAATCCTGTTCAAGAAACTGTAGTGAACAACTCGAAAAATCAAATGTAGAATATTATTCCATTTGATGGATATTTATATTGTGGAAATGTGAAAGTTCACTCTGCTACATATTGTGTAACGAATATAATGTGAGCATGATGGCAAAGTCATTGTCACTGAAACATCACAGTCCAGATTAGGTCTCAGCTTTTTGCTCATGATTAATTCCTTCAGAAATAATTGTGATTAATGATTTAATTGACTTTTGGATTCAACCATTAATGTTGCCTTATTATGTTCTAGTTGTGGATAGACAGTAGCTCCTTACTGTTGACAGAAATAGCTCAAGCTCACACAAACAATCATTGCTCACCATTGCCCCCTAAAGACATTACTGCCATGGGCACAAGTTAGATTTTGGTTTATTTTTTTTTGTTTTAATAACAGCCATGATGTGTCTCATTAAAAGCTTTTTCCGTGTTTTGTTTTCATTTAAATACATTTGCCTCAAACCAACCAAAAATTCGAATATAATGTAACTGGGAATGATAACTGTGGTGAACTGCAGTATTACAATCTATTGAAAAAGTTTAGCTGTGCGTCTGTCAGTGATGTGATGGTTGGTGGCTCTCTTATTAATGTGATTTACTCGATGAAGAGCGTGGTGTTCAAACATTTCAATAATAAGTACAGGAAGTTTTCCACAACAGCTTAGTGTATAAATATGCACACATTTATCTTTATATTTCAGCGTTTGCATCCTGCACCTCTGCTGAGTCTGATGCACTTTATTTTGTATGGTGCATAGAATTTGTATAATGCATCTTAAATAATTGCAGTGACCTCAGACAACAGTAATCAGGCAGGTAGGTATTTACTGTGGCAGACCTAGTCTAGCTTGGTGGTATAGGAATTTAAATTGTAATTGTTATTTAGTGAATCTAATAACCTAATATCAAGATTTCTGTAAAGGTTGCCCAAACCTGCAACAGGTTTTATTAGATGGACCCACATGCATCTTTTCTATCAGACATATTTTGGCTAGATCAACTGTTAGCTGGTGAGTCAAGATTAGAGGATGAGCCAAGGAATTTTTAAAAGGAGAAAGGAAGCGTTCACTCCTTGCTGATCTCAAATGGCAATACACCATGTAGGTTTGAGTTTCATGTGAATGTGATTTCCTTTTTTCCCCTTTTTGTCAAAGGCCAACTGTCGCTGTAGATGAGGCGCACGAGTGTAGATGCAGACAGCAGATGCTGAGCTGCAGGCTTTTATCTTCATCGAACGACGGAGCCCTTTAGCCTACACTGAGTTTAGCAGCTTTATTGTCTGCCTTTTCACTCCTCTCTGTTAAACCTGTGCTGAGATCTGCCCACACGTCTGGATCCACTACACTTTCACTGTGAAATTGAATGAAAGCAAAGTTCTTATCAAATCAACAAAGCAATAATTAATTCAGGTGAGTTGCATTCTTTTGAAACTACGTTTCTGAAGTTATTTCAGGCGTTAGTCATAGCATTTAAAAAGAATAATGCCATAAAAAAATCAGTGCAATTCATGGTCAATGCAAAAAGAAGCTAAATTACAGTAATTTACATTAACATTAACATTATTTATCAAATATATACCATACATTTCTTTCAGTGTCAAATTATGAAAACATGGCAAAAACTGAACGTTTTTTTTTGTTGCAAAACAGGACAATTTATTTCATTAAATCCCAACTAGAATAAAATGCTTATACATACATCTGTTATAATTAATCTGCACAGAATTTTTTTGCTCATTTTGGTCAAATATAAAAGAGAAATTTGTAGTAAATTAATAACATTTTTAAAGATTTTTTTTTTTTACCAATAATGACTGTGCCTTTAAATGGTGAACCAGTAGCAGCCACAGAAGAAAGAATTTGGTTTTTATTATTTGTAAGATATTATTTTCTCGTTGTTTGTTGTTTCCATTTACATATTAAAATTCTTAGCAACTTATAGGATATTTCATTGCAGATGTCTGTAATTGAAGCACTTGCCCAAGTCTTGCCCAAGGACTCTTACTGATGTAATGCATTCTTGCCTGAGTGGGGAATCAACTCCAGTCTGCTGCACTGAGTTTGCTGCTAGCACTGGACGCATTTATAACCCTTATTTATATGATGTTTCTAGGGTTTTTAGGAAATATTTAGGAAATATTGGACATTTAGATGCCAGAGTGGTGCTCATTCATTTGTTAAAATGAGATTTTTTAAATATTGATTATTTCAATACTGGGTTAAGAGGTACATCCTCTACCGCTGGTAAAAAGCCACAAAAAAAGGAAAAGGACATAAATATACTGTACTTTTACACAATGCACTGTACTAAGGAAAGCCAACTCCCACATATGCTGTGTTACTGCGTATTGTTCCGCTTCAACCAAACTAGGTTGCCCACGCAATCCGTAAGTACAATGCTAACTGTGTAAGCCAAAACAGTCACCTCTCCGTTTTTTTTGTTATGGGAGTGAGTGTGTTAAACCCGATCTCTAACCCTAACCCACTGTATATATATACAGTATGACTAATTGTGTTTCCAACTTTGAGCTGTTTCATGCATACAATTAGCTCTTAACCTCAAAAATATTAGAAATGATTTGGTTATAATAATAATAACAACAATAATAAATAATAATAATAATAAAAAAATAAAAATAAAAATAAAATAAAATAATAATACTAATAACGATAACCATAATAATAATTATCATTACTACTATTATTACTACTTATTATCATTCGCTGAGTGCTGTTTTATTAGATATAGCACTGTGTTCCAGAGGAACCGTCCTGAATTTGGTTTGCGATCTTGCATGTCATCCTTAGGCAGTGGCCACGCAAATCTTTTCTGGGTCATTCCAGGTTTAGTATGAGCTGTCAGAGCTTCCTCACTTAATAAGAAGGACTGGCAGAAAAGTAAAGTTTGGCTTGTCTGGCATGTACAGAGGTAATCAGAAAGAAAAACTGTTCCATTGCCTCTTCATGACCACATGTAAAATCCTGCCATTTTTGTTCTGGCTCTTCAGCAGCTGCTGGTAAACCTCGCTGACAAGTTGTTGTTGTTTATCTGCCTGGCTCTTATATTAGGCTGAGGAAAGAAATTGGCCCTTTCTGACAAGAGCTGGCTGTAAACAATATCTACTTTCCATCACCCACACCTTCTCCTTCCTCCAGTCACCCCTCACAAAATGCAAGACATTCAAACCTGCCGATCAAATACAATGCACCGTGTCCAGTTAGGACATGAGCTCACTTCCAGGAGAACAGGAAAACATGATTAGCCAGTCATGGACTGCTGTGCAGTTCAGGAGCAGGACAGATGCCACGCCTTTGCTAAAGTACAGCTTGTATTCTCATGGAATCCAGATTGAATATGTGGAGACAGAGTGAGAGGATGCAAGACCTAGGACAACTTGGACGTGGTTCGTCTGTGCTGATGCTGGACTTTACTTCTGACCAGTCTACAGTGATGCAGTAAATTGACTGAATTTAAATGTGTTCATTATTTTCAAATGAGAAAATAATACATTGCAAGACATTAATCCTCATTGCATCAGTACTCTAACAACAGTTATCTGTACATGCATACATGTAGACACACACAAACATACATAGACACACATACACATACACATTCATACACATGCATGTCCTTAAAACGATCTGAAGTGCCTCATTCACTGTTTTCCTCTCAGGTTGGTGATTTTAAAGCTTTTTTTCTGAAGGGTGTCAAGGCCTCCAGTGGTTTGTGATTTGCATTTTGATCCTCCAGGCTGTCTCTCAAAATACGAAGAATACAAATATGAGACTGGTTTCTGTCTCAGATCACAGAGCCCATCAGTGTCGGTGATAAAGCAGGCTGTCTCTCAAAAGTTCAGGGAAACCTCGCTTTTTGTGAGTCACTTTGGAATAAGTGGTATCACTTTATATGTATCCTGTGTTTATATCAGGTTTTTTATTATTCTGTTGTCCTGTATAGCTTTGATTATATTGGTTATGCTGCTTTCTTCTTTTGTTCTATCCACTTTGCTGCTGTAATAATGTACATTTGCCACTGACCTAATTTCATCCTATCTTATCAGTGCATACATAATACCATTTAAAACTGGCATAAGCTAGTTTAATGCTCTTAAATGCCACATAACACTTAATAAAGCAAGATTATGTGACCTCCGCAACACATCGTTAAATCGGTATGACCTTATTTAACACTTTATGGGTGGCCGGTGGCCTAGTGGTTAGATAGTATGCCCTGAGATCAGAAGGTCAAGGGTTTGAATCCCAGCACTGCTGGTGTCATCACTGAGGTTTCCTTGAGCAAGGTGCCCTCCCCACATACTGCTCCCTGGACGCCACACATTGGTGATAGCCCAGTACTTCACTTGATGAACAGGTTAAATGCAGAGAAAGAATTTTACACTGCGTGCTGTGGTGAGTTCACATATGACAATAAGGGGTTGTAGCATGAAAACATCTCTCTTTCTCTCTCTCAGTTGATCAACTCCTTCTAAATTATGTAAAAATAAGCTTGAGAAAGTCCCAGGTAGTGACACTTTATAAAGCAGTATGAAGACATGATAGTGAAACTACATGTGGAAGGCAACTTTTAATAGGAATCTGTCTGGGCATCAATGTGCATTTCACTGAACTTTGACATCGCAGTCCCTTTGATTTGGGCTTTGGGGGTGTATCTGACCAGTGTGGGGGTTTTGGATTTGGCTGGGCAGTTAGTTTGCTCATTAGCAGCTTTAACCTCCTGCTCCTGCTCCTATCCTGCGCGGAGGCCTCACTGATCAGTGCCCCTGCCTTAGATCCACCCTTGTGTGTGACCTACAGTTTCACACTCTATTCTCTCTGTTTACTGACATGTCTTACAATATGAGCACTGCTTTCAAATGTATTTCTGAGTCTCTCTCTCTCTCTCTAAAATAAAATTTTGAGCTGTCAGGGTACTGCTGAATTCCTCTAGTCAAGGCTGAGAGAGAGAGAGAGAGAGACAGAGAGACAGAGAGAGAGAGAGAGAGGAAATACCAAGAAAGAGAGAGAACGAAAGAAAATTATGAATAAGAGAGAGAGCAGAAAGAAAGAAAAAAAGAAAAAATAACAAAAAGAATGAGAGAGAGCAGAAAGAAATGAAAGAAGAGGAACAAAAGAGATGCCTCTGTAATTGTTCGATTTGACATCTTTGTGTTTCTGATGCCCTCCAGTAACCCTGTATGTGTGTGGGTGGGTGAATGTGTGTGTGTGTGTGTGTGTGTGTGTGTGTGTGTGTGTGTGTGTGTGCATGGGCGCGTGCCTGTGTGCATTTTTATCAACACGGATTCTATTTGTGCTGGAAAAACACAAACAAAAATAATGCTGTGTGTGTGTGTGTAAGCGAGTGTGAGTATGTGCCGTTTTTTTGTATAGTGGTGTCTAAACTGTGTGTGTGTGTGTGTTTGTGTGTGTGTGTGTGTTTGTGTTTGTGTGTGTGTGTGTGTGTACGCGCGTGTGAGTA
>JBBMFX010000122.1:1301817-1318530 GCA_037832545.1 Rhabdalestes septentrionalis | reverse complement strand
ATTATTATTAGTAGTAGTAGTAGTAGTAGTAGTAGTAGTAGTAGTAGTAGTAGTAGTAGTAGTAGTAGTAGTAGTAGCAGAATGTAAATTGTTTATTGGTGATCACAATATCCCACAAATTTACATATTTCTCACCATTTTTTAGACTTCAGCACTTTATCCTTGCCCATTCACAAAGAAGTTATGAGGAGTGTTTCAACATGGCCTGGATTTTTAATGCCACACTGTTGGCATCCAATCAGAATGGAGGTCAATTACACATAACAATTTTATTAAAGGCACATTAGCTTGTCTAATGGACATGCAGAGGTACGAATATAGTTCAGTAAAAATTAAATATATTTTTTTGATACATAAACCATGTACACACCATATATGAACATTAGAAGAAAAAAAATGTTGTAGGATATGATCGCTTTAACATAAAATCTAAAACATTTCCTAACACCGCACGCTATCAGTCACAGGAGGGAAGTGGACTCAAGTCCCAATAGGCAGTGACCCACAGACAAGAAGAGATTTAGGGCCCCTTTAGAGAAGAATATCTTTTTTGGGACAGAACATTTTTTATGTGACAAAAGGAGCTGTCAAAGTATTTAAAGTATTCTACATTTGTCAAAATTATGAAAGCACACAGCTTCCAACTGTTTCCACATACACTGACTGTGCAAAAATGTAAGACTATCATGCTTTATTCTTAGCAGACAGGGATCTATATAGTACTAAAGATTAGAATTATGATGGCAGCTGAACCCTGTTTGGTTCTATATTTTTTTTAAATAAGGTTCTATATACAAAGTTTTTTTATAAGACCCAATAGAAGAAGAGCCACATAAAAAAAAGAAACCTGTAATCAGGCAAAGGACCTTTTAAGATTTTGAGTAGTCCTTTGACTAGTTACTCTATAGTTAACTTTTAGCTGGACTAAAATATTCTCGAAGATTCCTTGTTTTAAGCAGGTAACAAGCTGTTTGTCTTTCTGGCCTCATGCCCATGGCAAACATGATATTTTGGCTCATTGAGACCAAGTTTGAATACCCGAATACCCCTGTTCTTTGATATTAATGAACTATTAATCACAAATCATTTGCGACTCAGCCTGTACCCTTAATATCTTGAACATTACACTAGTGATTCTTTGTTTAGGCTGGTCAGACACTGGTCACTCCTGGTTACGTGCATTTAAAAAGTCCACTGCATCACATCATGGCACATCATGACACTGAGAAACCCTAGAAGTACTCTAAACAGATTGGAAAAGCCTCACTTGAAATATGGTGCCAGCTTGTGACACTGGTTGGTAGAGTGTGATATAGGAGGTCCTACCTCCAAGCAACTGCTTCTTTTAAGAAACTGGACAGAGACTTCAGTATGACGTCCCGGTAATAAAAGCCTGTGGTGTGGCTGTAATGTGACGTAAGCGTGTTTACCCTGACCTGCTCCGCTCTCCACAGAGAATGGGCTCCCAGGCCTACTGGAAGCCTGACTGTGCGTCTTTTGAATGCCCTGACCAGATCACCCACACCTCCAGCCCAGTAAATTCAGAAGCTTTCAGAAAGGCCACTTTGTTGCGGTGCTGGGCCGTCATATTTCAGGTGCAGCGCCCCTGGCTGAAGGAGCAGCTGGCCTGTGGCGAAGCTGTGCCCACCAGGGCCTTGTAAAAGCCTGTTTATAGATATCCAGCCCTGTGACAGCAGGGCCCTAGCCAAAGTGTAGGGGAGCTTGTTTACGGCGAGAGGGAGAGAGGGAGCGCCTTGTTGCTCGGCCAGGCCTGGGGATTTCTCGTCCTAGCCTCAGACGATTTATATATTGTTCCCTTAGATGGCCAGACATTCGATGGTTTCCAGAATCTTTTAAGGACAAGACACAAATCCGCACATCTAACATGTAAAACGTGTTTGGTCCTGCTTGTGCACTTTTGCTAAATTCAGAAGTAAAACATGCTTAATAAATGAATGCACTACCAAATATACCAAACCACAAGATGGTCTGTTACATGTGCACAAAAAAACACGTTTTTCATATAATTAAACAAATATGGGATGGTCCATTATAAACTGGTTCTCAGTTGTGTTGTGTGTATGTCTGTGTAATAGCCCCTTCCTGTCAGAGTATGCCATGCTGAGTGACAGAATCCACCACACTTTCTGGTCAGAAATCTGGCCTGTAAGGCTGGAGAACTACAGCAGTCTGCTTTTGCTGCTGCCATAGCAGAGCCTGGCACCGAGGCCATGCCACACACACCCTGAGAGCTTTATGTGTCAATTTAGAGGTTCTGATCATCGCCTGCTGGCTCCTGCTGATTCTGAGCGACATTAAGACTCCCTCTTTTTCCCGTTAGGGAGAACAGATTCTTAGAATCCGCAGCTGCTTGGACCCCACTGTAGCATGATTAATGTCTGTGTACTCTCTGGTGTGGAATAATCACCTCTGCTGCGTAAATCAAGATGCTGCGGCGTGTGCTTGGTGGATAACATGTGGATTATGCCTCGCTCGGCAAACACAGAAAAAAATACACTTTCGAAAAGACATGGCGGAGGACTTACTTTCATTTATTCAGCTTACAATAATTCATACTTCTTATCAAGACTGTACTGATTCTTTCAGGGTTGAGCAGAGTCAGTAAATAAGTTGAGAAGTATGACCATGGCAGATTATATATGTATGCATGTAAAATGTTGCCTGCCAACTTTCAGTAATAACAAATGTCTACTAACGTGTCCACAGATACCTTAATCTTTCTATATTTCCCTTGGTGTCCTTTCTTTCATGTAGAGAGAAAGAAAACGATTATTCGAGTATTCCAAAAACGTGTTGAGGAGATCCATTTGTGGTAACGCACTAGTATCGGCTACATGCTACCTAAACAAAACCATGGACAAACCCTAATCACACAGCCAAACAGAAGAGATTTATAGATGCAGACTCATAGCAATGTCTTTGCCTGTATGTCATTTGTACCTTTAAACCTCCTAATAAAAGCCTTCTCAATTCAAGGTATCAGTACCAGTAGAAGTGTTTTCTTCTTTTGTAGATATAACCCAATTTCTGGCTCTAAAGCCAGTTTACTATGGCTCCAACCGCCGCAGCTTTTCAGTGGTTTAAAGCGAGAGAGAGGGCGAGAGAAAGAGAGGATTGCTATTTTTTAACTTGGAACCAGCGGGGCTGTCTGAAGAGCTGGCTGAAACACAAGCAGCCCGGCTTTCCATGACACACACAGTGAGCTTCTGCGTCCCCCTGTCAGACTAATGTGTTTAGGGTGAAGTCCCAAGCTGTGCATAAGTGGTGCATTAGGGATATAATCGTGCACACTTCATCTTTCTGGGACTTGAGAGTGACTGTAATTGCATCATGTTATGTGTATGGTTATAAATATATCTGTAAACCCTAACTGTGGTGCATTACAATTCCTAACATAAATCTGACATTAGGGGTGTCTAGAAAAATCATCTGCCACGGGCTGGATTCTTCACTGCTATTGGTAAACCACTCCCCATCTGATGTGCCAGATATGGAGATTACTGTACAGTTTATATTTATTCAACAGGTATTTAAAATTACAATACACACATTTCCAACTTTGAAAGCAACAACAACAAAAAATATGTTACATATCTACAGTTCAATTGTAGTAGGGGCAATAATGTGAGTGATACAACAAGCGTTCTATATTTAGTATATATACTATATTACATATAGTATATGCGCACTGCATATGAGGACTATATTTATACATGTTTATATAAATATAGATATACATTGATTTATATGTACATTTTTTATATTCAAACATTGCATAAAGAATAAAATAAATAACAAGAGATCAAATCTTACAGAGGGTATGATTTGAGAGATGCTATGTTAGAGCCGAACCATGACCACTGCTGTGAGGACGAACGAAAGAACTAACCCAACTACAGGTTCTGCAGTATCAAAATGAGCTACATCACAAATACCCTGCAAAAAATAAATGTACAGTCTGGTAGTGCTGGAATGACTGGTAGAGGAGAAAGGAGAGGAGGAGAGCTTCACTGGGCGAGGACAGCACCGAAAAAAAAACAGTGTGTTGAGTTTACCTGATTCAAAAATGTATTACTTGAACACAATCACTGGCAAAAGTCAGGAGAGTGAAAGACAATCTGACGTCTGATGTCCTTTGTTGTTGCTGTCATGGTGAAGCTAATTTCACAGGCGAAAGACATTTTACCCTAAGGAGACTTTTTCATGAACTGCCCATTACATTATCAAGCTTGGTGATATGTTCTATATATGTGGATCCAACGGATTTTAATCGAGCAAATTCAAAGCACTATTTTTTTTCGGTGTCCCCTTTTTATCTGTTGCTCAGTCTGTGCTGGGGAGGCGACTAGAGTGATGCATCACAAGCAGGACAGTAGTGTTCTGTCCCTTCACCTCCGGATGTCAGTGGTCTCAGGGTCCTCCTGTTCAGTCATGGGGGCGTCCAGGCTGGCCCGCCGGGAGCCTTGGCCACGGCCCTTGGGGTGAGTCCCAGATCCCCCTTTTCCGGGCTTCTCTTTCTCGCCTTGGCGTGAGCCTTTGGGGTGATCATGTTCAGGGTGCAAGGAGCTGGCCAGGCGGCGCTCGGGGACGCCTGCCGGAGGCGCCGAAGAGCAAAAACTCAGACTGTCACAGAGAGCACCCCAGTGCTGTTCACACTGCGCACGCACACTTCGGCCAATAGCCTCCTTCACTTCTTCTCCACAGCCCAGCAGGATGTTCACCAGCTCCACGTATGGCCTGAGAGCGAAAGGAAAAGAGGGGAAGACACATGAGCACGAGGCACACTAAAGTAAGGGAAAAAATCTCTCATTTTTAAGAGCTTTGACTTCAACTACAGACTGGTAGTAGTCCAGTTATTCCAGATGAGATTTATGCCACCTATGCAACCCTATATCAGTGACACTGCACCACATGACAGTGTTCTCTGATCAGGTATTAGATTGCTGTAGGGTTGATTTAAACCAGATTTAAAACCAGAGGAAGTTTTGGGTTCAGACAATTTACTTTGGAATTATTACTGTCAAACTAGGAGAAGTACAGACCATCACAGATTTTAATCGACCAACATCATAATCTGTCCAGTTTTCACTTAAGCTACACCCCCCTCCTGAATGCGATCTAGTTAAATATATTAGATTCTTAAACCTGATTATTTGTGTTTATATATTTTACGTTCATTGTACACAATCAAATTTGTGTGGTCGGATTTTAGGCCGCATTTCCTCATGTTTCCACATTGGCTGACTAGAGAGGGGGAAGAAACAAAAGTGCATTTACTGGCATAGATTTTGATGTATACAGTTACTTAATTCCTAGAACTAGCAGAAAGGTTGTGCAGCAAATAGAACTAGTTATAATGTGTGATATGTAGCAGTGATTTTCTTGTTGTATGATCTGAGTGTCAAGAACCGGCGCCTCATACAGATGATGAAACCACATGAAATCCAACCTGACAGGTCAAACTCTGGAATCTCATGTCTAGAGACCTGATTTAAATCAGATTTATATAAATGTGATTTTGATCTGATCATGTGGCTTTTTGTGGTTCAGACAGCAGAAAATCTGGCTCAATTCAGATGTGCTTTTTTTTTTTGAGAAGCCTGTCTGAACAAGACCTATACTTTGTGGCACAAGTCCAGTTTTCTGCCTTAATGTGACACAGATCTGATATTTTCAGAGCTGAACTTTTTGTGTTAGATCTGAGAAACGTTCATATGTGTCGCTAGATCAGACACATATCCGATTCCTGGCCATGCCACCTTAATGAGGGCCATATCAGAATTCATGTCTTTTTCCACTGTGCGTGCACCTATCACCCTCCCATGTTCACTGCATGGCAGCAAACTTCTTAGGTTTCTGCTAGTAAACACTGCAGAGGCATTAAAGGACCTTGCGTTTTTTAAACTTCTCCCCTAATTACAGATGAGAGCTGTTAAGAGCTAATGGTCTTTTCAACAAAGGCTTGTGCTGCCAGTTTGTTTCTTCTGTTCTTTTTCATGATATATGTGGTGAATATTATTTGCACATGCATGTCCATTCATGGTACAGATTTGTTAACACTAAACATAGACATGGATCACTTAGACTACAGATACAATAACTGATTTCAGAACTAAGTATGAAAGTGGCCCAAATCTCCAGATACCAGATTGCTTACACTGCCAAACTAAAAAAAAACAAAAACAAAAAACAAATCTGTCACAAATGGGATTAGGCAACTATTGGACTTTCTGTTGTGGGAATATAACATTCCTCCACCAAGGCAAAATTGGAACTGGCCAATATAAGGCGTGTAATGTGAAGCATCTTGCATCTGGAGGTTTGGTATCTGGAGATTTGGGCCACTCTCAAATGTAGTTCTGAAACCAATTAAGGCATCTGTAGCCTACGTGATCCATTTTCATGTGCAGAGTGAACAAAACCGTATTGTGAATTGACATCATACAAATTAACCACATATATGGGCCAGCCTTTGTTGGAAAGATCATTAAGATCAAATCTGTCACAAACGGGATTTGGCAAATTTTGGACTTTCTTTAGAGGGAATTTAACATTCCTCCACTAAGGATAAAATGGAAAAGCCCAATATAAGGTGTGTGATGTGAAAAGTCTTACGTTTGTCACATATGAAGACAAAGACTGGATCACATTTAAACTTTTTGCAGTGTGAATGTAGCCAAAACATCAAATCTGACAAGAAAATGAGTTATAAGATATAAGAGCAAATGAGTTGCCACTCATGTCAGCAGCAACCAGCCTACCGATATAATATGTCCATCTAGGTTCTTAAATGATGCAGTTAACACTACTGACAAATATTTGTCACTTACAATCCCAAATGTGTACCGTCAATGTAGGAAGATCTAAAATCAGAATCAGAAAATGTTATTAACCCCGGAGGAAATTGCTTATGTTCTGACTGCCACAACCCAGAGGCAAAAGAGTAATATAAGTAAAATAAGATAAGTCTAATTAAATCTAAATAAAAATCTGTAGACAGAAAGCAACCACAATATGAATAGACTAGGCTACGTACAGAAATGCTTTGTTCACAAAGGAAACATTGAAATAAATCTCTTTACCTGCATGTTTAGAGAGGACACAGCTTATAATACTAAATAAACTGTTGAAAATTGGGGAAACACTAAAATACGAAAACAAGACACGGAACAGTCACAAAACGCTTCAGCAGACTCGCGTCTGCGCAAAAAATTCATGGCAAATCGGAGGTGAGCAATAAGGTTGTTCTGAATTCAGCCAAAATGGGCCATGATTAAGAGGAAACCCGGTGGTCCGTAGCTTCAGGCTCCATCAGCCATGAAGGAACTTGTTTCTGCTTTATGCCACCCTACAGGCTGGACCTCTGCAGCTCCGCACTCCAGCAAAAAGAAGACGGCTGCAGTGCCGCCGCAGTGGAAGGTTATGTCACCACCCAAGTGACAGCATGGACCTTTTCATGAGACATGTACAAAGAACCATTTAACGACTGGGCCCTAATGGTTCCCTCACTTAGCCCATTATTCAATTCCATATGCAAACATCAGGCAGAAAAACAAATGCACCAAAATATGAACATTATGCTTTTGTGGGGTTTTATTTAGCCGCAGACGTGTTTTTTGGGTGGAAAAGTACCCATTAGCTAATTGGGAAATAATATTCCCAAATACACAGTGTACGGTAGGTCTGAGCACTCAGTGGCTGCCATTGTTTTATGTATACAGACGCAAACGCACATACCGCAGAAGTGGCTTGTTTGCAAAAGGTAAATGACCAGTGCATTAAATGGTGCCCTGTGTAAAAAAAAGGGGAACGTGTGGGAAGCTGCGCAATAGAGGTGGCTGTAGCTGTGTGTGGAGCCACACTCACCCTTTAGGGAACAAGTCTTGGAAGTGGATCATCTCCACGATGACATTAACGTTGTCCTTCGCTGCCGAACAAAGGTTGTGCTTCATGTAGCACTCGCGCTGCAGCTGGAACACCATATCCTTTATGGCCAGGCACTTTCGACTGATGCAGCTGAATTTGTGCCTCAGGCCGTGGGCCATGCACTTCAGAGCATCTTTGATGAAGGACTTGCCCTGCAAATACACAAGTTTCAATTCTGTCAATTCTTCACATCACTGTAACAGATGGGAACAGAGTACAAGCAAGAGGTTTCTTCCAAAACTAACGGCGAGATAACACATAACAACTCTTTTACCTAGAGAACCTTTCAGAGGGTGGTTCTTAAAGAATGTCTTTGTAAATGATTTTGGAAAGTGTGAGGAGCCTTTCCAGTGTTTACAGGATCTCAGCTTAATGTAACAGAACAGATTTACATATGATACTTTTAAGAAAGCTTTGGTGTACAAATAGCCATTTCTAGTTTAATCATATTGGAAAATTTAAATAGATTACAAAAAGTACATTTTGCATGGGACACATATTTGCATAGGCCATGTGTTTTATTCATTCAATTCAGCAAAGAAACTAAGTGTGTATTAAACTATGAAGACATTTATTGTCTGTGGACGATTTTTTCTGCCCATAAAATTAACAAAACATCATTACACACTCATACACTTCCAAGGGAATAAAAATCTTTGCAATGTGTGCCTTCTTGAAAATAAAAAAGGTTCTTCACACTTCATTTACAAAAACAGTTCTTTGATGCAATAATATTTATTTAATACAATCATTTATGTCCAGGCTCACATAACAAACAGCCCAGATATTTAATGAGGATTTTTAACATTTCGACCCCACCGTATGTGGCCCATATATAAATTGAATGCTTTTTGGAAACACATAACTACTCACACATTAGTTCCATAGTACTTAAATGATAATACACAGCAGGCACAGAATAATGAGTAGGAGTTAATGAATAAAATGTTTGAAGAATAAAAACTGAATGGCAGTATATGCAAAGGGTGCCTTGCTTCTGGTGGTTTAACACGAGAGCCCGCAATGCAAGAACGTGCTCATTTATGTTTTAACGTAAGGGTTATGGGCCACAGTGACGCAGAGCTAACAGCATCTTGAGACTGCATTTCAGGCTGCAAACTCTCCGTTCCAAATCCACCTGCACCTCGTGAAACCTTAGCCGGGCCCGAGGCTGTGCCAGCTGGCTTTGGCCAGGCACAGGGTCATCCTCCGCCTGCCACGAAGGGACACGACCTCCGTGGGAGAGCAGGGGGGCGCTGAGGGGGCCAGAGAAAGAAGGAAAGAAAGAAAGAGGGAAAGACTCTTTTTTGGCGGGGCACCTACTGTACTGTACCTGGGAGTCGAACTTGCCGGCGTTGTGCAAGAAGGTCATGCAGATCTCCTGCAGTCCGCGGATTTCACAAGAGTTGTTCTCGAAACACTCAAATACGCCGCAGCCCACGTCACCAGCATTCACCAGACAGTGCTGGATCTCAGCTGAAGGAAAGAGAGAGAGAACGAGACAGAGAGAGAGAGAGTGAGAGAGAGAGAGAGAGAGAGAGAGAGAGGGAGAAAAGAGAGAGAGAGAAAGAGAGAGGATTTGTCACTTCGGAATAAGCTTAGAATGGCCCTATACTTAAGATATTCCACTGAGCTTATACCCTAAATATGCTTGAAGACATATTTGGTCAAACAAAGTACTCTGACGCCTTTTTATATCAGATTGCTACTTGCCAAGCCGGCTGAATTTAGGGAGGAATAAAGCTAAACAGCACGTGAGCATAATGACACAACCTTTCACCTCACATGCTTGCTCGCTTGGGAGACGCTGGCTTAGGACCTATTTTGGGTTTTGTTTCTCCCCTGAAAATGTAAGAACTGTATTTAGAGGACAAATTTAGCATAGAGGGAGCGCGCTGAGGTAATTAAGGTATGCCATTAAAGTCCATCAAACTGGGAGGCATTTGGCAGTGGCCTCCCGAGCTGTGGACAAGCAAGGTTAACTGTATGTAGGACAAGATGAGATTGCCTTTATCTCACTATGGGGATTAATAAGGGCTACAGAACTGCGGAAGATACACAAGGACACTGGAACTCTGCGGATGGATGGATCAGTCAGGAAAGCATGAATGTGACGGTCATTCTACAACACGTTCTAAACCGCAGTTCCTGACAGGAGCTGATGGTGCAGTGCAGGTGCATTTCCAGTAAATCTTAAGTGCCAATCAAGTCACCATTCAAATTAATTGGTAAATGTGACACATGTAGTACACTTAACCTGGGAGATGCATAAAAAATACAATGCTTACACACAGGTATTGTAGCATGCAGGATAAAACATTTCACTTAACGGACTGATTAAATTGTCCATGTTGTACTATTCAGTTCAGTACTGACCCATTACCAACACATTACATAGTATTTAGTATTTCATTTGATGAACAAATTGACAATACATTAAAACAAGTCTGATTCCCAGCCCTAAAGACTAAGCACAGTTTAAAACAATTTTCAATGGTGATTTGCCATCAGTCCAAGACAAGGCTTCACCTAGGAGACATGCGTAATAATACATTCTTGTACAAGTTAGGTCCAATTTAAGAACAACATGCAGGTCAATGACCAATCCTGGGATGTATCAGGATATTTTGTGATTATGCATATGGCCATTTAAAATGACCTCTTAACTGACTTTAAATGATGTCATACCAAGTCAAAGTGACAAGACATTTCTTTCCAGTCACATTCGCAATATCGATACTAACAAATTCACCAGCATGGAGAAAGAAGCCATTCTGGACTACAAGAGAATGATAACTGAACAAGTTTTTTTTGGGGCCTGATTCCTTTTTCACAGTTTTGAGTGACACAAGTCGTCCAAAGACCTCCAGTGAGTGTTGACCACCAATATAACGCACGGTCAAAGCAAACAGACGGTTATTAAATTGACTGAAGAAATGGTTGCTGTCAACAGAAGGACCCTCTGTCAGGGGGGTGGGTGGGGTATGGCGGTGGGGGGGCACTGAGCTGCACTTTTGGAGCACGCAGGAAAAGTGAGCCGCTGTCTGCACTGCTTGTGTTGGCATTTGTGCGGGAATGTGCTTGGATCGTACGAGCTGGCCGCAGCATGCATTGAATTACACAGCGCTGTGACCGGCCGAGGAACTCCAGCATGCAAATCTGCTTCGGATCAGTCCCTCTAGTACGCGTAAAAGCCATGCTGCAGCCTGCGAGCCCCTGCACAAGCTCATAGCCAGGACTCAGGTGCCAGGGGGTTGCCCAAAATCCCTCTCCCTTGGATGGCAGCTTTGTAGTGACCCACCCTTTCAAATGTGTATACACCCTTACGCACAATATAGATAGTTTATCCATCCATTAGCACCACTTTCTTTGTGTCAAACCAACATGTTGACCACCTGGATCTGGATAAACAGTTTAATCAGACTCCAAATTCCACCAACAAGTAAGAATGTAGGCTTTGAATCGCAAAGTAAGGGGGAAATCAGCATAACACCCAGTGCTATGAATGTTTGAAATTGTCCTTACATTTGTACCTCAGGCACAGCAATGCCACGAGGCCAATTGAAGCTGGAGCCTTTGGCCACACTGAGGCTTACTTAATGAAATCTCAGTGCATGCCTCATTTGATTCCCCAGCTCTATTTTACTCTCTAAAAGGCTTGCGAAGTCACTGGCCATGTAGCTGGCCCAGGGGCAGAGGTTTCAACACTGAACCACCTCTTTACAAAATGGAAGGAGAAAAAAAAACCTATATGCAATGGAAGAGGTCATTGCATCACTCATGCACAACAGTGGGCACATGATGGAAAACGGACACACACAATCGCGAGAAAAAAAAACAACAGGCGCACACACACAAATTCGAGTGTAAGTTTGAGTGTACACCCCCACCACGCCAAAAAAACACTCTCACACACACACTTGATTGTACATTTGAACGTACACACACAAACACACAAAAACATTAACTCGGGTACGTTTGAACGTCCCCTTTTCACCCCCCCCCCAAAAAAAAAAAAAAAAACCATACACACTAACTCGTTAAAACACATGTACACCCATTTACGTACTCAAACTTGAGTGTACGTTTGAACCCCCCTCCCCACACACACGCGCGCGCGCACACAACTCGTATACGTTTGAACGTACATCTACCACCGCCCCCCTCAACACCCCCCCAAACACACACACACAGGCACGCACCTAAGAGAACCGCCACCGTATGCATTACCTATCTCAGCCTACCTTGTGCCGTGCTATTAATAGTTTACGAAGAGATTGAGTTGCAGGCTCCGCGCGTGCGTTCACGGCAGATCGCCTTCCTTCAGAAACGGAAAAAACGGAGCCGCGCGCGAGGCGGTGCAGCGACACACAACACGCAGCGCCACGCACCGAGCTGCGTTTCGCTTGTCACCGGGAAGCACGTGCCTTCAAGGAGCGGAGGGCTTCCCGTGTGAGTGTGTGCGTGCGTGTTGCATGCGTACGTGCGTGCGTGGGTGCGCGCTTGTGTGTGTGTGAGTGTGAAAGAGCGAGAGGCGCCCCTGCTCTCCCTCACGTCTCGCGCTGCGCGCGTGCCGTCTCACCTGTGTTCTGCAGGGACAGCCGTCCTTTCTGGCTCGCGACTTTCTCCGCGTGAGCTTCGTGCGCCTCGGCCGTGTCCGCTCCACCGTGCGCTCGAGCCGACACGGCGATCACGAGCAGCACCACCGCGACCAGCATTGCTGCAAGAAAAAAAAGAGCCCGGAGAGAGAGAGAGGGGTGTGTGTGGGGGAGAGGGAGGGATAGAGAGAGAGAGAGGGAGAGAGGTGTGTGTGTGTGTGTGCAGCCGGAGGGACGCGCGAGTTCAGTGAGCGTGGAGGCGCGCGCCGTGTGCCGCCTATATCTCTCCGAGGGCCGCGTGTCAGTGTGTGATGAATCGGCCGAGCAGGTGTTGTCAGTCGCCGAGCCGCCAACCAATCAGCGGCGCAGACATCCACGGCCAAGTTTGAGGGGTGTGTCCACGTGGAGAGTGTGTCCACCCTGCGAGTGTGTGGTGGTGAAGGAGGAGGTGGAGGTGAAGGAGGTGGTGGTGGTGTGGTGGTGGTTGTGTGTGTATATGTGTGTGTGGGGGGAGGGGGGCAGAGGTGGGCTTTAAAAATCCATATGATTTCGAAGAGAAAAAAAAAAGAATCCAGCACCAATCCACGGTGCAATAAAACTTTAGTTTATGCGCGTGAACCCCGATAAAATGCGACACTGTTACTGATTGGAGGTGTACTTATTTTTTATTTAATTTTAGTTCTTCATGTCATAATGTCATATACATATTTGAATACTGTATATGTCATATACATATTATAGTATTAATATTGACAAAAATCTTCATTAACATGAATAAAGGCTTTTTTCCCCATCATCAGCTGCCATTAGGTCAATTTCTCTCTGGCTTATGATGTGACAACTGTTTGACACAATAAGCCTTAATCAACATTTATTCAGACATTGGTCAGTTGTATATACACTGATGAATGCTGCCCTACAATAAAATGTGATTACTGAAGAAATAATACACAATGAAGAAGAATCAAACTTACTTGTTTCATTAAAAGTACAATTTTACTTAATTAATATTTTTGTTGGTGATTATTGTTCAGTAATTGTGAGGACACTTTTGGTTTGATTAGAAAATGATCAGGTCAGTGGCTGAGGCAGTCAGATCTGGTCTCATTCTGAGAGTGTGAGATCAGTCCTCTCCCTCAGAAATGTCCTCACTGTGAAGTCTGGCTATAATGACTCATTTCCACTGAAGCAAGTCTGTTAGCCCTCGGGCCCTGCTGTAAGAGCCACGTCTGTATTGTGTTCTCTATTGATACAGCACTGCTGTAAATGTGCATAGGCTGTGTTTCATTTGGGTGTTTTTGTGCATTTTAGGTTGCATATAAATTTTGGATTACCAACTTTGCTAATGTTTGGCTGGGATTGCATCATTCAAACCACCCCCCACCCCCCAGGCAGCTGCTCCATTCACACATACACATACACGGGCATGTGTGCACATCTGACTGACTCACAGCTACACACACGCACACACACAGTCAAATAGTCAAATGAGTTCTGGCAACAGTTTAAGGACACACCTTTTTAAGTGATGCACCTTTAATTAAGGCACAAAACAAGAGACCAGTATTAAGTGTTGTCATATTCAATATTGTTAAATCACTAATAAAAAACGAATTAACTGATTAGATATTTTAGGCCCATATAGGCTCTTTATCTAGGTCAGCCTGCGTTATTATTTCTGGAGCTTTTGCATTTCTTGGAGGATTCCATTGATCCTTAAGTGAAGTGTGTGTAGGCGGAAAATTAGTCTCATAATTGGAAGAAGGAATGTTCTGAAAAAACCGCAGAGCATCTCTGAAATGAATTTTCTCCATGGCGACTTTGCCTTGAAACCTAATGCTGACTTCACCAAAGTTCCACTGCATTGGGATGAAGCAATAGAACAGGCAACTTTTGGTTCCCTCAGGACCTGTTCAGAGGATCAGATCTGTTTACAAATTAGACAGATGTGCGAATTTGAAGAGCCTTTTTTTTAAAGTGTCTCCAAAAAAAAAATCTCCAAAGCAGTGTGGTTTTTATGTGCCATGCCATGTCCTTTTGATTTTCTCAAGCAATGATTCCAAACTGATCTCCAGGGACCATGACTAGATTGTCAATGGATAGAACTCCAGAAATACTGTGGACCATCTAAAGGTCCCTGAGGGTTAATTTGCAGTAGTTTGATCAGAAGTTGATACTTTAGGAAACCATTTCTTAAAAAGGGGTGTGAGTGTGAATCTCCATACACACTCTTAAAAATTAAGGTGCCAAAAAATGTTCTTTGCACAAATCCATGGAAGAACCACTTTTGTTTTCCTAAAACAGGAATTCTTAAACAGATCTTTAGGGACTCTTCCTAGGCAATCCAGATTTTTGCTTCGAACTAATTTGCCACACATAGGAATAGAGAAAAAAAATACTTTGGATCATGTAGAGGGTAATTTCATAAACAATGCTACAAAGAACTGATCAGCAGTTAGTTATTTTCCATTTCTTTGAATGAGATGTGTGTGTGTGTGTGAAGATTTTTTGAAGGACAGTTCAGAGGACAGTTCTATTTAAAAATTAGATGGATGTGTGGACGTAAAGAGCCATTTTAACTCCACATACACTCTAAAAATGTCAAAACGTGTTTTATTTGCATGATGCAACACAAGAACCACTTTTGGTTTCCTAAAACAGAGGCTCTCAAACTGATCTTCAGGGACCCCTCCTGGACAATCCAGATTTTTGCTTCAATTTAACTGGAACATCTAATGGTCCCTGAAAGGTAATTTGATAACCACTTCCATAAAGAATTATCAATAGTGGATTCTTAAGGAAAACATTTCTTTAAATGAGGTTTGTGTGTGTGACGGAGTTCTTTTGAAGTTTAAAGAATCTCTTCTAGCAACTGGTATGGAGTCATCGCAATATATGAAGGTTTTATAAACGTTTAAGAAGTTCTTAAGAGTCTATTACAACATTCTTCCCATTTAAGAAATTTTTTAAGAGTGCAGGACAGTGATCAACCTGTTGGACCAATGCTCCTCATGGATCTTGCTTCCAGATCCCCTTTCCAGCTCCAGTCCAAATGTAACATCTAAAGACAGTCCCTGTGGGCCCAGCCTGGTGGGTTTAGTTCTCTGCAGAGCTGTACGTCTGCAGTATGTCAGGCTATTGACCACTGCACTGGGATTACTGAGAAACTCTGCTCTGCTCAGGTTTCTCGGAGAACTCTGAGAGCAGTTGTACACAAATATTTGCTCCTCTGGTTTACCTCTCATGTTGAGGGGTAACTGGGCCTTGAGCTGCGAGAACAGTTTTGCGTTTTATGAGGGTGTCGATGGTCGTCCACTCACCGAAGACAAGCTGTGGTATAAAAAGCCCAGGATTATGACGGTTCATTAAAAGAGTGGGCTGGCCGCAGCCTCTGCTCTCCAGGAAAGGGTTCAAGAAAAGATTTCACGGCTAGGGGAGGCAATGGCTGCTCCGGCCCACACTTTTCTCCGGGTTTAAAGAAGGTGTGATTCCTCGGAACTGTGAATCATCTAAACTGAGTTTCTGCAACTGGAGGCGTCTGAGTTAAATTTGTCCACTTTTCTCCCCATTTTCTTTCATTTAGTTAATTAATTCATAGATATTATCCCACTCCCTCATATAACTCCAAATTTTCCACCACCACTGAACTGGGACCCTGCCAGTGGAGGCATCTGAGTTGAAAATGTAACCCTCCCCAACCCCCTTGTCTCCCTTTTATTTATTTCTACAAAGAATCTCACCCTCTCCTGTAACTCCATAGTTTCCACTGCCTCTGAATTGAAACATGCTAGTGGATGGATCTGAGTTTATATTGTCCAATTTTTTTCTTTCTAATCTTTGCAGTATCTCACACTCTCTTTTGACTCTATAACTTATAGGCATCTAAAGAGAAAGATTCATGTTTCTTTACTTTTCTTTATTTAATTTAATTCTACATAGTATCTCAAACTCTCTTATAATTCCAGAGATTGCACTGCCCCTGAACTGAGATCATTCTAGTGGATGATCCACATTTCTTTTTCCCCGTTGTTTTTTACATGTATGTCATTCTGCCTTGTTTCACACATCCTCCTGTAAGTGAACACTTCACCAACAAGGCAGTTTCCACTGCTAATCTGAATTTAAACTGTTCACTTTTCTTTTCATTTTTCACCTTTTTTTAAGAGGA
>JBBMFX010000122.1:1267890-1283386 GCA_037832545.1 Rhabdalestes septentrionalis | reverse complement strand
TCACATAATGATATTATCCTATATCCTTGCATGTGATTTGGCCACAATATGTAGGGGTTGGAGAATAGCTGAGCCACAGTGTGAGAGCTGAGCAGCGAAAGGACATTAAGTGGGGAGCCGGCTCTCGCTCAGTGGGAGTCGAATATTCTGATTCACTAAAAAGCATCGGATTAGAGCGGATGCTTTTGCACACAACACATTATCAAACGTTACGTTGTGTGTCACGGATACTGTTGACTCCAAATCTCCCGACCACTATGTCGATCTGAGACAGCAAGACCGAGACAGCGAGACAGAGACAGGACCAAAGTCCGTCGAGACCAAGACAAAGACCAAGACCAAAGTCAGTCGAGACCAAGACCACACTGAGAGCACAGGCCAAGACCACTTTTATGTGGTCTTGGCCTTGAGAAATCCAAGTCTGCGAGGAAGTCAGTAATTCTCCATATTGTCCTGTATTTATGATTATTGGTGGATATTCTGCTAATTAGTATTTCCGTCTTGCCAAATTAAACACTTTTCAAAGCTGCCTTTATAGTGTGTGTGTGTGTGTATGTGTGTGAGAGAGAAAGATAGAAATAAAGAGATTGAGAGAGGATGTGTCTTTTTTAACATTTCTTTTCTGTAGAGTCATCAGCTTGAGTTTCACTGAACCCCCTCACTCTGTAAAAAAATAAAACCATTAACTGAGGGGGTCATATGTTTCTGACTTACTCACTTGAAGCAGCGGTCACTGAGTCTGCCATGAATGTCTGGACAATACACAGACAGCAAATACACATGACGTGTGCCTTCATCATCTGTGCTGTCTGTATACTGGAAATTACTTTAATACATTCCTCATATCAGACACTGACACACGCACTAGACAACACCCTATTAGCACAATAGCCTATTTTATCAATTTTACATACACTTCACTAGAAATGACAGGATACCACTGCCAATTTAATACACACTTCAGTAGAAATTACAAAATATCACTATCAAATTAATACACACTTTAGTAGAAATGACAAAATACCATTGTTGGTTTGTTTTACTCACTTCAGCTGAAATGACGCAATACCACTATTAATCTTATACACACTTCACTAGAAATTACACAATACAATTGTCAATGTTATACACATTTCAGTAAAAATGACACAATACCATGGTTAATCTTATACACACTTCACTAGCAATGACAAAATACCTCTGTCAATTCTGTATACACTTCAGCAGAAATGACAAAATACCACTGTCACTTTAATACACACCTCAGTAGAAATGAAACAAGACCATTGTCAATTTAACACTTCTATTGTGTTAGAAAGCAGCCCACACCTTTAGTATTAGCAGGTCATCCAATAGTTACTATCTAATAATGTATTCATATAAATTCAAACACTGTTTTTAATTGTGTCTTTTGCAGCCCCATTTAAAAAAAAAATTATATTCTCTCATTGTATTTCCTATACTTAAGGCAATAGGTAAAAGACTGGCGTCTTTTTCTCTTGCTCCCCCTTCTGCAGGATGCTGGTGTACTTAGCATATACCACCTGAAGGGATAGGGGACTCTGAAAGGGTCCAGCCATCCATCCACCGTAATCGCCAGCCCCTGGATTGTACATGAAAGGCTATTGCTCCATCCAAACATTCGAGCTACACTGGTCTCCCTACTGTCAAAATGGGAGATTGGATGTTATAACAGCTTCATGATCATAAAAGGTCAACTGTGTCATCTGGGACATCTGGATCCACTTCATCAGATGTGTCTTCTTGTTCAAGGTCATATTGAACAACACCCTCTTCCTCAGACACATCCGTCTGTTTTGCTCATCTCTCTGTCCTCAATATCACTCTCGTGATCGAAGATATGATCAATAGTCTCATAGATAGTGAATCTCTCATGCTGACCAATGCTACAAAAGCTCTTGTTGACTAATGGTACTACATTTGATAACATCTCACCGAAACGCTGTTTATAAATGACAGTGTTTATTTGTAATGTAAATGTATCAGTGTGTATTTTTAATCGTATTAAATGTGTTCAGTTGGGGAATGGGAGGAGTAGCGGGCGTGTATGTGACCTTGTCAATTTTGATCCGTAATACCACAAATGTCACTTTTTTGTTGTGTTAAATTTGCCATTTTTGAGGATATGATGAAGCCGTTTTTCTAATTTAAAAAAAGCAAATGGTAGTTTTTATATACCTAAACTTAAAAATGGATCAGATTTGACCTGTTGCTAACTTTTTTCTTAAGAAGCCAGGAGACGCTTTTTGGATGTCTTGAAGCAGAAGTTTCTCTTCATCCTTGCTGTTTGGCACTGCAGTCTTCAAACAGTCTTCTGAAGTAGTACAGTGATACATTGTAGCTTATATATATTGAGGGGGCAGGGCTTATCTAGAGACAGTGATGACCCCAAACAAAGAATGCAAAAATGAGATATTCAGCTAGGCAGCCAGAACCATTAACATCAGTTCTAATCCAATCATCACAGAGTGAGCAGACGTACCGAAAGCCATTACAAACAAAGCCATTACAAACAAAGGTGAATCTCTTGGTGCTTTGGCTTATTTGCCTTACAATAAGGGAACAGGAACAGTGAGGAACCTCTTTGTTACAACCTTTGCTTGATAGAATCATATGTCTGATGTAATTATATTTGACTGCACCTTAGGTTTTCACGAGCTGCAGTGTCAGAAGATCAGATTATTTTTAACAGTTTCTTAAATTTGTAATCCTACAGACCCCATACAATGTAAGGGGTAATACACACTTTAGTGGAAATGACAAAATACCACTGTCAGTCCTATATACACTTTAGCAGAAATTAAATAATAGCACTTCCAAATGAATACACACTTCAGTATATACAATGCTGCTTTATCTTTTTTGTTATTGAAACCCTAACAGTTGCCTGATACTGATATTGAGCCCACATTCCTTCGTTAAAAGATTGCTATGCTTTTCGCTTAATAGTGTAATTGCTTAATAGCATTATTAAGATGTCACTGCCATCTCTACACTTAAAATGAAAAATTATGAAATATTGTTGCAAGTGTCTGGTCTGCTTCAGTCACACAATATTAGGTATACACAGCTCTGGGCACGGGGCAATGATGTGGTAGGTGTGTGGCTGTCAAGAGCCTAATCAACCCACTAGGTGGCTAAGCACCGGACGACATGTCCACCTGTCCTGAATTTTGATTGTGTGTTGTGTTTACAGAGATTATTGTCCTCCTCCTCGCGTGACTGGCTGTCTGGGTATGTGTTTTATTTTAAAGCTCAGCCAGACTGAGGGCAGCAGTCATGTGCCGTCACCCCACGACTGATGTGGAAAAGACAGTAAACTCTTGTACTGTCTCCATCTAAGACCCCTATCAGTTACCTGCTGGGAAATTAACATTAGAAAGGCTAAAAACTGGAAGCTGGTACCTGGAAGCCGGTTCTAGGAGAGGGGGAGGGTACTGTCACATCTGGTCCACTTCAGTCACACTCCCAATGGCACCCTTCACCTGAATTTTAGGGGCTTCGTTAGCTCATTGCTAGGCACATTGCTAGTTTACAGAGATTATTGTCCTCCTCCTCATGTGACTGGCTGTTCGGGTATGTGTTTTATTTTAAAGGCCAGCCAATCCAGAGAATCTTGTGCATGGTCACCGAGGAGATACATTCTGCCTCGACACGGGTTTATGTGCTTTGTGTGAAAAGTCTAACTGAATGCCTGTGTGTTTAGAAGGTTGGCAAGACTTCTAGTCAAACGCCATTGGGCTCTCCAAGTGGCAGTTGGAGAGTTTCCTCCAGCAAGCCTTGCAGCACACGGCTGAGTGCTTCCTCTCACTCATGACTGGGGTAGTGATAGTGACTTCTCTCTGTGTCTCTCCTCCCTTGTCTCTACAGGCTTAAATGGTGGTGGATTCCACCTCTGTGTTCTGCTCCTAGTCTATAAAGTATTGGTACTGGTCTCTACTACGAGTGAATCAGCAAGGCTATTAATAGTGGGCTGGGCACATTGTATTTTGTACCCGTATGTCAAACTAACTGTCCGCTAAAACTAAAAGTATATCAGTAGAAGTATAAGTGCATGTGTTTATAGTGCCAGCTTTGGTCATTAATTGTAAATCTCATTTTATCAATGTAAAACACACATATAGTTATTTTTTTGGTCACCTTCCTCTTTAGATAGCTGACTATATTGCCAGTTCTGCATTGCATTGCACTTCTTCTTGAAAAACATTTCATCATGTCATGTTATCTGGATTTAATTTGGTGGCTCAAAACCAACTATTTATGAAACAGCACTGGCCTGAGGGAAGTACTTTAGGGAAGGTGTTGCTCTATCAAAAAAAAAATCTTTATTTAGAGTGATAATTTCTCCATTCTGCTGATGAGGACGTGCAGCTGGGTCCCCGCGCCACTTGCTATGAAAGCATCTGGAATGTTTCTGGCTCTGATCTCACACGTCCATCGCCCCCTCCGCTCAACATGCCGCTGCACAACTGGACTTCAGTGCCCCCACGCATGACAGATAAAGCACGTGGGCCAAGCCAGAAGTGCCCCACATAAATGGAAATAAATACATGGAAGGCCTGAGGTTTCTTAAGTGGCCAGAGTTTATGAGCGAATGATTAATTCCTCATATTTAGAGCCTTCAGCCTCTCCACAGCAGCATTTTTTTGCAGGCCGGACAGCTGGTACCAATTTTTGTACCCCAGCCGCATCGCGGTCCAGGCGCATGTGTGTGTGTTTGGTGGCTTATCTCTGCAGCAATTCCCTCCCTTCCTCTCACGGTTTGGTTATTATTAGCTCATTTCTTCTCCCTATATTTTTAGTTA
Organism: Rhabdalestes septentrionalis; assembly: GCA_037832545.1. Lineage (NCBI taxonomy): Eukaryota > Metazoa > Chordata > Actinopteri > Characiformes > Alestidae > Rhabdalestes > Rhabdalestes septentrionalis. The sequence continues at coordinate 1,278,560 of JBBMFX010000122.1, read as the reverse complement.
CACTCGCGTCTCTGGGTCGTTGGAGTCATGTGTGTGGGCGTCTGTGTGTGTGTGTGTGTGTGTGTGTGTGTGTGTGTCACAGCTGCTAACCATCAGCCAAGTCATGACACCCAGCTGACCATCGTTTTGCATGTCTCTCTTCTTTTTATTATTTGTTTAAAGTCCTGCTCTTCTTCGGAGACAGAGCCATCACCGCAAAGCCATAATCAAACTGGAGAGGAATGCTCCCCAGTCTTTTTTCTGGCAACAATTGGTCTATGTGTGGCGCTCAGCTTTTGAAACATTCGCAGAAGGCTAATCCGGCCCATATAAAGATTGGCAAAAGGAAAATACGAGCATAAATAAACTCGGAGAGGCCAATCATTCTTCGCTTAACTGTCTTGTGGTGCAAAGAAGAGTGCTTTGCATTCCCCGCTCACATTCACGAGCACCTCCAGGCTCCGGCATATTCAGGTTAAACCCCATGGATTAGAGCTGGACCTCTACCTGCAAAAGGACTGTAATGTTCAGCATTACATACCTAGACATGCTCATGCTTCTGAAGACTGCAGGCTGTTACACTGGTTTGTATGAAAACATGCACAAATCTCTCCAGTGCACCTTGCAAAAGCCCTTCTTAGGGAGGTAGTAGCTTAGTGTAAAACACTTGCCTGTGAACCTGATGAACACACATTTGCGGGTTCAAACCAGCCCACTTTTATCCATTGTGTTCTTGAGCAAGACACTTGACACCAGGGGGTTTGATCCTGTAACTAATGACTGTAAGTTGTTTTGGATAAGGGTATCTGCCAAATGTCTCCCTTTGATAAGCAATGCACAAGCCTTACAATGTCCTGATATTGAAATACAGGTTGAAGTTTCAGCTGTGGTATTCGTCTCATAAAAATCAACCGCACACACTTGGCCCTCCACCTGTCATCATGTTACAAGTCTGATTTAATTATCGAAGCTTATGTACATCATTTAGCAGCAGGAGTCTTCATAATGCCTGAAATTTGCTGCTGCGGTCTGTTTTTATAGATCACTTTATGTCACACAGCATCAGTAAGCACTGATTATACAAAAAACTGGACGGAGCACGAGGGAAGTCCTGTACGTTGCTAATTGGTGGGATGGACAGCAGCAAATACTGTAACAACCTGATTCAAATGACATTTTGTTGACTTTCTCAGTAAAAATAATGTTTCCTGTGTAAGAAAGATGCTTTAATAGTGATATTTATTCAAATTATTGACCATAATTTATGTTTATTGGGTTAGAATTGTAGAAATATGCAAACATAAAATGTGTTAATGGCCACAATGTATGCTTTTTATTGACTTTTTTTCCCATTATTTTATGCTTTTGTCCTTTGCACATGACAAATAAGCATTTTCACTTTGAAAATGTCATTTGACGTGGGAAGCCCAATTTTTAAGCTACAGCTGGAAGTCTCCAGACTTTAGACACCACTCTACAATTAGAGCAAGTGTAGACAAGTGAAAATAAAGCAAATATTTGTGACCTTTTACCAACTTAACACTTTTTGTTCTCTATTATGGTAACACTACATGAGTGTCTGTTCAAAATGATGCTTTAACAAGTAGGAGTTTGAGCATTAGAGCCACACTTACGTTTCTGGCTCTTGGACTGAGTGGACGCCCCCAAACCCCCAGCTCTGCACAGCCAGAGGAGATGAAACCACTTACATTTTACTGTCATGGAAATGTAAACAAGATAAAAACCAAACTTACTGTTCAATTCTGGTAAGACTCATACAGCTAAGCAAGGATGATGCAACAGCTACCTAAGAAGACACTAACAATAGCTTAAAACAGCAAAATACCTGAAAATGATTACTGGATATGAAAATGATCTAGAGGGCGTGGCAAATCGGACAGCTCCCATTGTATGTAAACATAATTATTAGAATAAATATAGCACATACACTAACAGTTTTATAGGGAAATAAAAACTAAATATAAAAGAGTACATGGAAATAAAACCAAGATGGAAAACTCTACAGTATTATAAGGAAGGAACATAAAGTCAACAGAAAGGAAAGAAAAAGGAACAAAGGGGTAAAATGTAGGTCTAATTCAGCCCAAAGAAAAAAAATTGCAGTTCTGATCCAACATTAAACAAATTGCCAAGCATCAAATAACGATGCTGTTTGCCACGCTGAAGTTACGGTGTTATTTCTATGCACTATATGTAATGGGAGTATGTTTTCCACAAACATTAACCCAAATGAAGTAAAAAGAAACTTGTTGCAGTGGCTAGGATAGTGGTAGCCTAGCTAGTGATGCAAACTTGGGCTAACCTAGCTTACACATAAAATACAACCGTTCGTGACAGACTAACTATAGCTTACACTTGATAGATGGTGTGCCAGTTGCAAGACACTATAAATCAAAGCCTGAATACTATTAACTAGTAGTGAAAGTCCATACAGGATTGCTAGCTCCCTGCAAATCTGACACTGCTCACTGACAGCAAATAAAGCGGGTAGCTCTGTGATACACCTCCACCTCCTTTTCTTTTTTTTCTTTTTTTCTTTTTTTCTTTTTTTATCTCTTAAAGTGTTATTAAAGTGTTTATTAACAATAATCCAGTACTGTTGTTGCCTTAAAATTCTCACTAAATTTTATTTTATTATATTCTATTTATGTCATATTCAGCCTTACTAGACGTATTAACTAAATGTTCTTTTAAAGCTATAATTCATAGTAATGTGTGTATAGAGTGATAAAAGCCCAAATGTTCAATAAATTTTAAGTTAAGGTATTTTGCCTTGTATGACCCATTATTGTTTTGCAGGAAATGCAAAAGCAGAATATAGTAACTTCCGAATAAGCATCAACCGTCAACTTTGAATAAAAAAAAAAAAATGTATTCATTATGACAACTACTTGGTAAATTTTTTGTTTCCTACCTATCATACAATTGGCTGGACAACAAAAAAAAAGGCATTTTTCTCAGTTTCACACTCTGGTAAGTCGAGGTCTTTTGCCTTTGTAGGGCAGGATCCAACCTTAAACAATAAAACTATGCAGGTCTGATTCACCCTTAAACAGCAAAGATATACAGGTCTGATCCAACCTTGACCAGTAAAACTGTGCAGGTCTAATTCACTATAAAACTGTGCAGATCTGATTAACCCATAAACAGTAAAATTGTTCAGGTCTGATCACACCTTAAACAGTAAAACTGTGTAGGTCTAATTAAACCTTAAACAATAAAACTGCAAATCTGATTCAACTTTATACAGTAAAACTGTGCAGGTCTAATGTTAACCATAAACAGTAAAAGTGTGGAGATCTCATTCCAACATTAAACAGTAAAACTATGCACGTCTGATTCACCATTAAACATCTAAATGTTGTTTTTAGTCTAAAACAAATAGAATTAGTTTGGTGTCTAACTACCCATACCAGCACCAACAGAGATCAGAGGTTTAGTTTTGGCTGAAATCAATCAAGAACACATGAGTACAAAACCAAAAGAACACTTTTTTAGTACTAGTGCCCATGATGGTAGGTTTAAGTGATAATTACACCATAACGACCTTTCTTAGCTCCCTGTTCCTTCTGCCTTCTCCCTATATGAAAGTCTCAAAGAACCTTCCAAAGCTCTGCAGAGTGGCCCGCTGGGTAATGAAAGACTGTTTAAAAACCCAAGAGTGACAATGGAGAGGAGTCGAAACCAAATCCTTGTGGAATTTGGTTTTTCCTGTCAAAATGTTTTTGCATGAATGGCATGTAAGTATGTCAGTCCAAGCGTAATCCTCCTGCGGCTGCTTTTTGCGTTCCATCAGGTTTTTTGCATACATGGACGGGCTGCATTCTTCACTTTACATTCAAACCAAAGTTGATATTAATGGCTTTCTTTTGCCGACCGCAGGACTGGCCCCTGGCTCCAGAAATCAGCTTATGCACGGTGAAATATTGGCCGCGAGCTGCGCGTATGGAGTCGAGTGTGTTGTGCGTCCGAAGATAGCAGTGGAGATAGAAAGAGCCTGTGCATTGGGCACAGAAGCAGGCCAAAAAGTGTGGATTTGACTGAGTAGATGATGGCGGGGGAGACGAGAGCTTTATTTTGGACAGAAACCAGGCTTGACTGCCCTGTGTTGATGCAAAAAGGATGAGGGCAAGAGAGGGAGAAGGAGAGGGAGAGGGAGATCGGATTTAGGAGCCTTTACGGTTAAAGTAAACATGTTTGTAACCAGAAAAGGACTATTCTTCCAAGTCTAAAATGAATGCCCTAACTCTGTTTTATATGATGTAATTCAGCACCGTTGGGCTGGTGCAGTTTGTTAAATTGATGTTTGGAAACTTGGGTCTCGAAAAAAACCTTAATTTATCAAGAGCATAAAAGTGCTCGTGAAGTAGTTGCCAATAAAAACTGAAAAAATACTCGAAAGCTTTTTGTTTACTGGCCTACATCGGTGTCTCACATTATCATGCTTCTGTCCAGCACTCTACACCCACTGGAGCATTACGACCATCAACACTAATAATGTACACAAAGTGTCTGTGCTGCCTGTTTATGTTTTCCTTTTGATCTACCACAAAAGCTCCTTCTCTAATAGCGTTCTAAATATGCCGGTTCATTATACCACACTCAGCAGTTCAGCTAAGTACTGAGGCATCGTTTCATTTCATTAGAAATGCAAAGTAGCAAAGGGCATGGCTCATAACTGGCCTGAAATAAAGATGGGAAAACAGGGCCTGGAAGGCAGGCAGTCTGTGGTGAGCTGGACCTCTCTGGCTTATGCAGATCAGTGCTGTGTTCTCATTAAAAAATATGAGAATAAAATTTGCCCAGTTCGGAACAAATGTGTCAGGGTATGAAATATAGCTTTATAACATTTTAATGGCTGCTGGGCATACTTTTAGCTTGGTGAAGTAGCATGTGCTAGCCTGAATTTAGAAGCGCCGCCGGAGTGGTCAAATCATAAGGCTGAGAATTTTGTCCATTGTCGTTAAATACACAGGCAGTGATGTGAATTTGTCTGAATGTTGTAAACTTAACTTACAGTATGATTACTATTAACATTGTTATATGCAAAATTCATGAATTAATTCAAAAGTTGTGTATTGCAAACCTATATTTTTTAAGTAGGCCTAGGCCTACTGCTATATGAACAAAAGTGCAGTAACATCACTTTAAACAAATATGGTGCTTTCAACCAGCAATGTTGTCTTAAAAACAGTTATCCATCTGTCGTTCAAACGTTTGATTTTAAATCTTAACTTAAACATTAATTTAACCACATCAAAAATAAAACCAAAGAAAATAAAAACGAATCAAAAATGAAACCAATTGACATTTTATCTAGTTCAGTTGAATATTTTGAATGCTGGAGAAATGGGTGAAACTTGGACAAGCGCCAAATCAGTATGGCCAGATAAATGAGGTGGAACATTTCTGAAACAACAAATTTGGTGAGTACCTACCAACAGTGCTGTGAGGAGCAACAAACCATGAACCAGTGACATGGTGTTGGGCACACAAGTGTCATTGAGTAACAAGCTCAGTGAAGGCTATCCTGTCTGGTCCTAACCAGAAGAGTTGCTGTGACAGGAGACATTAAATATTCAATTCTGGTTAAGAGGAGAAATGTGTCACAACACGTGTGATTCCTCTGTTGCAGTGGAGCCCCTGTTCAGCAGGGAGCAGTGCATAGTGCGGATGCTAAACATTCTACACTGAAAGGGACTACAATCGGCATGTGTATGTTGGAACTGGACCTCGAAACAATGGGACTATGATTCCTAATTTCTTTTGCTTATCATGCTCACATTTGCATTGGGTACCTGCAGATTCGATGACACCAGAATGCCCTGTAGAAAAAATACAAACCAGCGCAGATATTGCAATGTTCTGGGTGAAGGCCTGGTCCAGGTATTCATGTGGATATCAGTTTGTCACCTACTATGTGCCTAAATATTGTTGTGGACCTGGAACACCCTGTTATTACAAAGGCATTCCCCAATGTCTGTGGCCTTTTTAGGTAGGTTAGTGTATCCATGGTGCACACAATGTTCAGGAATGGTGTGAGGAACATGACAAAAAGTTCAAGGTGTTGGTCTGGCCTCTGAATTCTCCAGACCGCAATCCAGTCGAGAAGATTAAGCAATTTAAAAGATCATTATTGTTGTAATGTGTTGATTGATTTACTGGGTCCTTTTAGCTGATCTGAGGTCAGGTTGTGTTTTTCTCTTTAAATAAATTCCCTTTGGAATGCAGGTAGGTGGACGCTACTCCTATATCACTCCTAATTCTTCAGGGAGTTGGTCTATTAGTCAGGCCTGCGGCCCCTGCAGAAGTGGGAATGGCAGTTGCTAATGATCCATAAACACAGTGGAACAAATGGAGCACAGTGTAAAAGCTAATTTGGGCTCCTAAATCATCACCCTTCTGTGTGACAGGATTGCCGACCGTTAGCCAGTACACTCCAAAAAAGCGGGAGTGTACTGCCAGGGCCGAGAGCATTCGATGCATCTGGCCAAGCCCAACACGGGCACGCCGCCAGGCCCGTTTGGAGCGCTGGCATGCAGCGGCAGCAAGAGCAGCCCTGGCCGGGTATGTAGGAGCCACGAGCTGTGGGCACTCTGAGCAAAGTCACAGGTGCGTCACCAGCAAGAATCTCACATTGCGAATTCACAGGAATTCACACACAAACAAACTCGCATAAAAGTCCTGAATAGTTATGGTTCAGTCAGTGGTTCCCAACCCTGATCCTGTGCTTTTTGAAGCAATGCCATAGAAATGCCACATTTGGTTCCCTTGTAAAATAATTCTTTTTGGTAAATTCTATATACATATAATAATTTTTTGAAACATTATTAAATCATGGAAGGATTCTCTTGTATAAATTAAAGTTTTTTTCCCCAAAAAACCAGACATCCAGGGGTAGCTAAGCCACTAACCCTAGTCTTTATTTTTTAAGAGGTATGCTAGGACAGTGGTTTTGAACCCTGGTCTTGGCAACACCCTGCTTTGATAGGCTACAGGTGGTGGCCTAATGGGTAGGATACACGCCTCTGGACCAAGTGCCCATGATTCCAGCAGACCACCACTAGTTTCCTGAGCAAGACCCTGAACCCCAAGTTGCTCCAAGGAGACCGCCCCCTGTAGAAATCTCTTTAGATAAAAGCATCGGCTTAATGCTGTAAATGTAAAGACAGGAATGGATTAGGGATGGTTTGTTTTTTCAAACTGATCATTTAGAGTCACAGATGTTTATTTCATGTCCTTATGAGGTTGGCAGTCCAATCAGTCGGGGGTGAGAACAACTGACCAGTCATCTGGTGGTTGTTTCATGGTTAAAACAGAGAGAAAAATAACATAAGAACTTGCTTGTCAATATTGGTAGGTTTATTTTGGACCGTTGCTGGCACCGGTCCCTTGGCAGTATTTGAAATCTTTGTTAGGCTGTCATATTCAGCACAGCTCAGGGCTGCTGTGTTAAATGAGTGACACTGTCATCACTGAGCTAATCTTAGTGCCACATAAAACACAGCACACCACCAAAACCTTCTCAAGTGTGTGCGAGTATGTGTGCAGGCATGGATATGTGTTAGCAATTGTGTTGGATTGTGTGTGTGTCCCTCTATTATGTCCTTTGAGATATCAATGCCTTGAGTGTGAGGCAGGCACTAAGGCAAGACAGACACACAAACACACACACAGACACACTCTTTTCCTTGTGTGCCACATTGCACCATCCCACGCTGCACTGTTAGTTCCAGCAGGTACCCACATTTCAACCAAAAGGATTCAAATTAGCTTTGCTGCAGAACCAGATTTTAGCGTGTACATGAGGAATGAGCCTTGTGTTGCTTGGCCGATCCCTGGACAGACATATAGGGAGAAATTTCAGCATATGGCCTGAGATAACATCATAATGAAAGAGCAAAGCCCACAGGACCAGGAATGGAATAAATGGCGATAGTGCAAGCCAGTTCTTTTTAGGGATAATTCATCAGTCCTGTGATTTATTAAGGAGGGCATTATATATGGAACATTCCATTGGTGGAGGAATGACTCGGAGAGGCTGAGCTGAATGCATACGTCTACTACCTCAGCAAACCTTCTGGACTCTTATTCATTAAGGCCTGAGTTTTGATGAATGATTCACAGAGCCTATGTTCAACAGTAACTCGAAACTGAAACATGAAAATGGACTTGGCAAAAGCATCACAAATACCACATCAGGCCTTTGAAAACCATAATTGTCGGTTACATTTTTCAGCCTTGTTTATTTCAGAGTCTGGGGTTACAATTAAGGGAATTTGCCTTGCAATTAGTGTGTTAAAAATAATAAAACAATTTACCTAAAATACCTGCATTTAGTGTAATGATTTGGACGAGCAAATTGAAATTACAATGTTTGGACATGTCAGTGCGCCGTTTAGTTGCTTGAATGATGGAATTGTGTTTTCACAAATCAAGAGTTAATCGGAAAGGCAACATAAAACTTTTGGACCAGAGTTGGACTGATCTGTTGTGAATTCGGCATTAATGTTTGGATGACTTTTTAACTATTATTACCCCCTGAATTACTGATTTATCAACTATGCATCAACTATTCCCTCTGAATAAACTGGTAGGAAGTAGAAGAAAAGAAGAGTCAAGATATGAAATAAGATAAATAAGAAAAAATGTTAAGACAATGAAGAAGAAGAAGAAGAAGAAGAAGAAGAAGAAGAAGAAGAAGAAGAAGAAGAAGAAGAAGAAGAAGAAGAAGAAGATGAAGAAGTAGAAGACGGAAAAAGAAGAGAAAGCAGAAGAAGAAAACAAAGAAGGAAAATGTATAGGCAGACATAATCAAAGACATAAAAAGACACTCACAGCGACCAGAAGAAAAGAAGATATAAAGCAAAAGTAAAATGAGAAGATGAGAAGACAGTGAAGAAGAAAAGAAAGCATAAGAGGAAAGAAGAAGTAGAAGAAGAAGAAGAAGAAACAAAGCTGAAAACAGATACGAAGTGAAAGAAAAAAGAAAATAAAAAGATGAAGACAAAGGAGAAGAGGAGGAATACAACTAAAAAGAAAAGGAAAGGGAAGGAGGAGATCAAAAATTACAAAAGAAAATGCACAAAGACTAGAGGAAGAAGAAAAAGAAGGGCAAGATGAAGAAGAAGAAGAAAAAGATGATGGTGAACATTCGATCAACACTTTTTGTAGCTACTTTATAGCGTAACAGAATGGCCTCAAAGTTAGAGGCTGCATTCTGTCTTTGTTTACTCACTTGAAAGTAAATTGTGTCCATGTGCGTATTCTGCCTTTCAGACGCACCTGGGCTGCCTCTGAGCACTCTTAGATGCTGAAACCGACAGAGTACAAGGGGCTAAAAATAGAGAACTCAGTTGAACCCAGACGCCGCCACTTTGGCCTTGAACTCACACTACAGCCCCCGACTGTTTGGACAAAGTGAACTAGCCATACATCTGCATGGGTTTAATTTTACCCGTCTGGATCAACAACTCGGCAGAATCTGTTCTTCTTTCCCTTGAACGTGACACATGTGCTTGGACGAGAAGAGAGCGAACCACAAAGAATTGCTGCTCGTCCCACGCAACTCAGCCGTGAGACTGGTGGTGGTGATTTTGGGGGGAGGGTTGAGGTCTGGACCTGTCGTGCATGGCCACAGCGTTCTGCTCACGAAAAGCTCTCTCACATCGGGAATCTGCTGCTTCAAATCGTTGATGGCAATTAGATATGATTTATCAAAACCCATAGCAATGTAACAAGACCCAGGCTCCAACTCATGGGGCAACAGTGGCAGATGCGCAGACGAGCCTCTTTAGTGCAGTGGGGATGGCAGAGATACAGACTTGAACCATTTTTGCTATTGGAATATCCACATTAACAGAATTTCTATCTATAAAAAAAAAAAACTAGTGAAAAAATGAAAACTGAATATATAACACCACAAAGTTAATCTGGGATCAATAGTTTTCAGATTTTTTCTTCATTTTAAGTTTAACTGCATAAATAGCATATAAATAGAAAATCAGAAATTTTGCCAGATTTATGCAGATACATGGAATCATTTATTAGATCAACTGTGAAATGTGACGTGTATAAGCATGTGTGTGTGTGTGTGTGTGTGTGTGTAAAATAAAGATTTATGTTTCTACCAAGCTCATGAATGATTTATATCGGCATTTCATCTTTAAAACTACAGCATGAAATCCAAGACGTCCCATTTAAAAGATGAAAGTAGTACTATCACGAAATGTACCTCTAAATAAATGAACCTGCTTGGGGAGCATATCTAAGTTAGTTAAGTGAAATAATATTTTTTGTGTTATATTTTTGAACCAGTTACAACTGAGCTCAGTGTGTTTATTCTGTAAGAAGTTAAACTCAATATTTAAGATGCGGTTTAGAGACTGATGGAAAAAAGTGTGATTGCGTAAATGAAATGTTTGGCTTTTCTTTTTGGAAATACACATTATGACTGTCCAAGCACTGGACGAGATTGTGATGAATGACCCTGTGTTCAGAGATTTATATACACTCACCTAAAGGATTATTAGGAACACCATACTAGTATGGTGTTTGACCCCCTTTCTCCTTTGGAACTGCTTTAATTTTACTTGGCATTGATTCAACAAGGTGCTGAAAGCATTCTTTAGAAATGTTGGCCCATATTGATAGGAGAGCATCTTGCAGTT
>JBBMFX010000122.1:1245507-1257566 GCA_037832545.1 Rhabdalestes septentrionalis | reverse complement strand
CATCTTTTTAAGTGGGAGAACTTGCACAATTGGTGACTGACTAAATACTTTTTTGCCCCACTGTATATATATATATATATAGAGAGAGAGAGAGAGAGAGAGTGAGAGACAGAGACATTTGTCAATTCAATTTATTGGGGTGTCACCATATATATATATATAAGTACATCTAATACTTAATCAAAGAAGTGGTGGTGGAACACAGTCTCCTGTCAAAACCTCTCTCCATTAGGAGCTGGATTTGGAGATTAGGAGCTGGATGTGGAGATAGTTTAGGACTGCAGATGAGTTGGTGTGCACATGATCAAGAAGCTGGTCTGGTCGAAGAACTCTCTGGCCACATACATAATGGGTCAATGTAGGCTATACTTCCTACGCATACTCGGATCTCCATTTTCTAAACTGTGGTGTCCTGGGGTTGTAGCATGAAAGAGGCAGAGACCAATAGACTTAACAAACTGATCATGAAATTGGCTTAGTGGTGAGTGAGGAAATCAAAAACATGGAAACTGTGCCTGAAAGGAGAACATTGTCTAGACTTCAATCCATCATGGATCATGTTGATCACCCACTCCACAGTGTGGTGGGAGAACTGAGAATTAGTTTTAGCCACAGACTCAACAGCAGTAAGTGCTTCCCTGAAATATGTTTTAACATATTCCAAACCCCTATTTGTGTTAGTAGTAATTCATGTAACTGTATGTTACTTATCTATGGTATTAATACCCAACATTGTGTATTGTGAGTTTTAAGTGGATTTATATTTTATTTTGTTCCCGTCTGTCTGTTTCTGTGGGTCTGTGTAATGTAAAACATTTCCTCCCGGATCACACAATTTTTCTGATTCTGACAGAAGATTGTTGACCTCTTTGAATCAAACAGTACCTACTGAAAAGCAGTTATGAATCAGAATTAGAATCAGAAAGTTATTCATCCCAGGGGAAATCACTTAAATTTCTTATGAGCCTAAAATAAAAATCTCTACAATTAGAGCAATAATTGAGAAGTTTCAAATAACAGGACCTGCTTCAAAGAATAAAGAAAATCAAAGAAAGCTTCTGCTGTTACCTAACCACAGACATAAGTACCAGCAGATAACTAAAAAGATATTTCTAGCAGCAGATGTCTGAGGTGGCCTTGTCATGCAGAAAACATTGTAATTCCACTGTGAAGTAGAGTGGTGTATATGTGGTATAGTGGTATAGTGGTGCAAAGTACAGTGGTTAATTTTTACCTTGTTAGGGTATATGCCATCATGTATTCCATCAAACAGCAGGATATTGCTGCATTAAAATCTACCTTTCAGGAGACTGGGTAAGCTGGATCTTCCAGCAAGACAGAGATCTAAACCTCCAAATCCAAAATTGGTTCACTGACCACAGAATTGATTTCGAGTCTCCTTAAATCCCTTCATACGTGTTCTTCCACCTCATTCTTCCACCTCATTCAGTATTGTAAAAGAAAATGTACACTGTTATCTTGGTAAAAGGATAGTTCACAAAGTACTTGATTCTGGTGTGACAATTATTGCAACACATTTTTTTGAAAAGTTTCTAATCTGAAGGGTAAGTGTATGATATTTTAGCTGTCAAGCAGTAAAAGAAAGATGTGGCTTATGGCCTTTTTAAATTCTAATTGATCAGGGATGGCAATAATTCCAGATGGTGACCTGCTTCAAGAAATTTTCATTGTGACCATCCAGGACCAGTAGCTTGTTGTATTTCTGCAGGCTATATTTAATGGACACTCCCTACAGGTGATTTCAAATTCTTACAAAATAAGGTTTTTAGGATAGAACCATTATATGATGCAGATTTGTAAATGTTCATCACATGCACTTGTGTCACATATATACATGTTTTTTTAAAGAAGTGTCCACTGAGATGTTCTGCAGGGAACCAAATTTGGTTCTATTGTTGTCTTTCTCCGAAGAATCACTCGTGACACCTCTATTGTTAGGAGTGTATGTGATTATTGGCTTATTTTGGCTGATGGCCCATGAGAAGTGGAGCTGGGTTGTTGCATCGCTAGTGTGTTCATCGTGGTGCCGAGTGGGCGGAGGGACTGATTGGCGGGCCGTGTCACTGGCCTTGGCTCCGGCAGCGTCAGTCACTGAGGCTGATCTGGACCAGGCCCAGAGCGTCAGGCCAGAACCACTCACCACGGCCATGTCCAGTCCCACGCATTTCCCATGCTTCCTCACACCAGGCAGTGAGGTTTACCACAGCTTTCTGTCCCTCCCTCCCCGGTTTCCTGCTCCCGCCGCCCTGCAGGGGCCGCCGCTTTGTGTGCCTTCACTCGCACTCAGCACACAAAACCTCCATTCTCCAGCCCAGCGCCTTTTAAACATGGGAAATCATTACCAAACGAGGACACTGTGTCTTAGCTCTTCTATTTTTTGTTAATTTGGTTACTGTTTTTTTTCCATTCCTTTTATTTGGGCTTTGTTTTGGGACACTACATCATGATGGTTTTCACGATGCGATTCGGGCAACTCAGAATGTATGTGTTTCCTGTCCCCTTCCCCATTGTCCTGAATTATACATATTGTCCAAGGCCTGTGTTGACATAAAGAGGCACGATCGCTCATACAGGGCAGCGAGGGATTAATTAGCGCACAAGGCCCCCTCTGTGTGTGTGGCCACCACCTCTGACCTCCATAATTGAAGCATCATAGAGTCATGGAGAGCAAGTCAATCAAGCATGAAACCGCACAGCCTAGAGCCCATCACATTGAAGGGCAGGGCAAAGCCCTCATGTTGAACACTACACACTCATCAGCCTCTTTGTTAGAAATACCTTCTCTGTAGATTGACCTATCTGATATTAACTTACACGTTCATCTGTTGATGCACAATTAGTGTTATCCATCTTCTAGCCCAGGTTTTGTGGCCTTCAACTCTCTCTCTTGCTCTCTTTGCACTCTGTGTAGTCCTGTCCAGCCTGCACTCTTATAGTCTTATGTTGTTTCTCTTTTTTATTTTGTGTCACATATCTGTGTCACTGCTATGCTATGAATAGTCTTCACCCCCCAAAATTGACTTGACTATTAGCATCTGTCCCTGTAGACAGCTACAACAATTGGAACTAAATATGCCTGGTCACTGTTGCTGTGATTTGTTTATTTCCCATGACACAAAAAATAAATTCACATTGATTCATTTCGATCTCACATTTTAGCAAACATATTAAATTAGTAATTTTGCAGGCTACCGTGGCAAGTAGCAGTGAGACACTTAACCAACCCTTTTGTTGTTGCTGCTGATAACTGGTCCAGCAGCCATGTGGTTTGAGTTGAATCAGATAAAAGGTGTCTGACAAATCGTGACAGGCTACTGTTTATAACTGTACACTTATAAAAAAGAATTATAAGCAAGGTTGGACTCATAAAGAGGGTAAAAGTACAAGATAGCTATTTTAATACGGTGGCCAGTGGACATAAAATGTTTCTCTCATGGGAACTGTCACATGATAATTTACTCTAACTCTGCTTTTGCCACTTAGGTCCCTGATGATCACTGAATCACTTCAAATGAGAAGCTGTGATGCCGGCAGAGGCGTTTTTTTATTTAGAAGGTATCACACCCGCCTGGCCAACACAGTGTCCCTGGCAAGTACCACAGGCATGAGTGGCATGGCTGGAGGTCTATTGGTCGTAAATGAGGACCGCTACAGATCTGAACCATGACAGAATGTGACGAGAACGTGACCTGGATGGACGTGGCTCGTGCTGTTTTTCCCAGTAGTTTGAGTGGATGCTTGCCATACTGTACATTTCTCAAGCGATCTCCAAGCACCATAAATCAAAGCTTTAGGCAAGCATAGCATACGGTACAGTACTCAGTGTGTGTGCATATGTGCTTGTGTGACCCAGTTAGCGAGTGAACAGTTGGTCGTTTGGAGGCTGGTGTGGGGTCAGTGTTGTCAGGCGCAGCGATTATATTAGCCTCTTGTTGCTCTGTTTAACAGAAAGGTGAGGATGGGTCCTTAGGTCCAAGGCCACCAGTCCTTGTCCCGTCAGCCATATTTCACATAGCTGCGTCTGGGCTACTACTAATGGGTCAGAGCAGCATCCCTGGGAGCAAATCGGCCCGTGTGTAGGCCTACGTGTCCAGTGGTCACTCACAGAAATGAGGCATGTATGTGCAAAAAACGCAATCCTCTCCTCCAAACAGCGCTCTGGCTTGCAGTGCAGGCTGGAGGAATGCATTGCCTATCTGTCAACAGGAGAATTTTTGCTCTCTGGCAATGTCTAAGAATTTCATAACCTGCAGACTGTGTGGATTTTAGACTTTCGAACACATACCTAATGCCATGGCCTTCTCCTGCATACTGCTCTATAAATATGAAGGGTCATTGCTAAACCAGTACCCCCCCCCCACCCCCCCACCCCCCCAAAAGCCCAAGCTAACTCACCAAGTGTGAAAAAATGTACACGTGGCCTCACACAACCTCATTTAAAGATCCAAACAACTTGTATGAATAAAGCCAAAGACTTACACAAATATATGTATACTTTTAACTAAATAAAAACTGATAGATATGGACAGAATATAATCACTGCCATTATATTGTGTATTCCAATATAAACAAATTGTGATGTATCATTGAGAGGAATATGAGCTATATTAACATTTAACATTTAACAAGCAATGTTTTTGTTCACTTATTTCCCCCAATTTAATATTGTCCATCCACTTATTGGTCTTCTTACGTGACACTGTAATGTCAATGAAGTGCATCTTCTCAAAACAGATACTAATGCGATATTACTGGACCTTTCAACACGCTTGGAAAAGAACACTAACAGTCAATGTGTGGCTAGCAACACTGATGTGGCGAAAGAAGGATCATCCTACCTTCCTCAATGCCTTTCAGTGTTATAAAATACATTGTAACATTCTAACCTAGGGCAATTACATTTGGGCCTGTAGTGCATCGGGCCGTTTATATTAACATTTACATCCTTGATTTTGCAATCTTACAGTCATAACACAGTGATAACTTTGAAATTTGAATCCCATATCTTATCATTATTATTATCATTATAGTAATAATAATTATTATTGTTTTTAGTATTATTATTAATGGTTAGGCAGATGTCCTAGTAGGTCGTGGGTTCAAATCCTAGAACTGCAAATGGCACTACTGAGGTACCCTTGAGCAAAGTATCATCTCCACACTGCTCCCTGCACTGTTTCACTCAGGTAAAAGGATTAAACGCAATTTTCTTCTGGGATCTATAAATTGTGCACATGTAAGTGTGTATGTATGTTTTCATAATGTATGTTTAGAAAATTATACGTTTTTGGTACAAGCCAAGTTTAGGATATATACAACAAGGTGCAAAGGCAATGAATACTTATATATTAGGATAAATACAAACTTTCATACATTCAAATGTAATTGTATGGGTCAATGTGTAATGCGTTTCCAGAGCTTCTCTTGTGGAAGCCGAGAAATACTAGTGCTTACCATCAACTATCTGGTCTGGCTAAATCTGTCTTTCATTGAATTAAATCAGATTATATTTGTCATAAACATGTATTTGTATGTTTTTGTTGTTTTACTGCTTTATTTATTTTATATTACATGTGGAAGAAAGGCACTCACTGCTGATAAATTCATGTATGCACAGCACTGTGTGTGTGTGTGTGTGTGTGTGTGTGGCTGTGTTTTCAAGGTTAAAGGTTCAAAGTTCACTTTACAGTAATCAACTGTAAACAGTAAACAACGGTGTTCTATGTACAACAAGTACACCGTCAGATGTGATCAGAGTGCATGTATTAGAAAAACAACACACATTAATAAACCGCACAATAAGTCAAGAGAGTGGACATTAGACATAAGAAATATTTTGTGTATTGTGTGCAATATTATTAATAATAATTTAGATTAATTACTTTTTTCATAGAGCCAAACACAAATGCACTGTTTTATAAATGGCCAAAACAAATGCATCAGGCCCTCATTTATACAGTGCAAAGCTTTTAGGAACCTGTAGAAACTGCATTTGAAAAGCTATTAATCTGAGATATTTATATGAAAAATCACTGATATCATGACATACACACAAATACGATTATTCCATTAAGCAGTGAATGTATATACAGTATGTCAGTATGTTCATTTGACCATTTCCAGATCTTTTATTAAGTATTACTTGTAGTTATTATACGTTGCTGGGCTAATCCATCAGTTATTAAATTAAATCGAGTGTGCTGATGATACAATACACCCCCCACCCCCACCCCAAACACACACACATATGTTCTTCAGGTGTTCTTTTTTCTGTGGCCCCCTCTCCCTCTCTTTCTCTGTCTCTCTCTCAACCCCAGACATCCCATTTTACCCCCCGCGCCCCCGGCTCTTCCACCTCCTCTAGCCAGTAGTAGCCAAGAGCTAATGAATGCTGTTCTCTATGTGGGGGCAGTGAATGTGGTGGAGGGCCTGAGGGGGAACCACCTGAGTGATGATTCTGTCTCTGCCAGAGTGTCTCCAGCATGGCTGACCTGCTGGGAACACAGACGCCCTCTGTGCTGCCCCTTCTGTCGCGGTGGCAATTAGAAAGGTCCGAGCGGGCAGCACAAGCCCCGCTCTCATGCTGTCAGGCCACATTAGGATGAAGGGAAGGGTCCAGGGACACTAGCTCCCCTGTGGCTTGGTGCTGCCTCGGCCCCGTGCTGTACACCACGCCGTGCACCCAACACACCCCAGTGACCCCAAAGCACACACCTCGCACAAAAGTGACTCTCAGCCCGGCTGTTTATTATTAGCCAAATGCGTTTAGCATCGCTTAAGCGTGGCAAAGCGGGCTCCTCTGGCACATCTGATGGCCACTCGCACCTATACTCTCTGTGCATTCAGATCCTGAAGCTCTCGCTCCTTAACACTGCACACTGTCATCTTTTTTTGAAGGAGTGCTTCAATCTTTCTCAGCCTGCTTTCTCCGCCTGATCTGTTGCATGTGTAGTACATGGCTGATGACCTCATTCATTCTCTGAACTTACAAGTTGTGGTATTACACTCAAGACTAATTACATTCAACCATTAAGACTTGAGTCCTAATTACTTGAATGTGGAATTAGAATCAAGCCTGTGCTTCCAAATGGGAAATTAGGATCAAGTCAAAAGTGGAATGAGGCTCAAGTCTGCACTTCCATATGTGCAATGAATTTGAAGTCAGCACTTGCAGAAGTGAAATTGGGCTTGAATGGACAAACTGTAACCTGTCTCTTGCATTTCTCTAATTTACTATTCACTAAATCTAAATGTTATGGCAGCTAACACACTTATATTTTAAGTAAAGTCCCCCATTCATTTTTACAGTGCATTAATACAGCACAGAGGAACACATTTAATATCCTACAAGCTCTTTGGGTGCAAGGCCATGGTACATCATGACCACACTTTGGTTCAGTAGGCTAAGTCAGGGCAGAGGGGAGGAGCATTATTTTTCACACGGAGCTCTGATGAGTCCCTCACGTCGCCAGGCCGAGGATGGCGTCACCCGCAGCACTAGAACTTTGGACAGGAAATCATGTATAAACTGCCAAGGACTTGCTTGTCTCCACACAGATAGGGGCTGTGGTTAACAATGCCCTGTGTGGCCCCACAGGACAGCTAGGCACCCCAAACAGAGGCAGAGTGCACAAAAACCAAATGCTCTTTCCAAGCCTCCTTTTGTCTCCTTATGAATAATCTATAGTCAAGTGAGGTAATCAAGCCTCTTAGGCAAAGCCCAGTTAACAATGCTTGTCATTTATCCCTATTAGCAATGCTGTTACCTCATTTCTTGGTTAACTCAAATTGCATGGAAAAGGAACAAGTCAGCATGGCAAATGGCTTGCCAGCAGACTGAATTAGGTGTACAGGAGTACATTATGACTGGGGCAATTACTGTTGGGTAGATGCACTGTGCCATTGTACGCATCCCTCGTGGTCTGAGTGGCAATGGGAAAGCCAAACAGTGGACGATGAGGTCATGATTATGCAAACGCACGTTTATGGAATATGACACAAGCTCCTAACCCATACACACACACACACACACACACACACACTGTTAAGTTGGCACACACACATCAAGTCAATCAACGTTAAGTAGCAGTTTTCAAGACTGTTCCTTGTCTCAGAGTAAACAGAACACAGTGTCAGCCAGTCTGTGTTTATGTTCTTATAAGCCTCCTATAGTATCAGAGTTTCCTTTCTTTAAGGGCCAAGTTGAACACCAGCCTGAAACGGAGTCTCAAACCATCTCAGGTTTAAAGCATGGTAAGAAATGTCAGGTTCATGCTATTAGCTCTTACTGCTTCTTGAAAATATGTTCTGCTCCAAGTATCATAAATGTCAGGGTTGGGCATAAAATGAATTTACACACTTTTTCACTGCAGTCGATGGGCCGAGACATTTCTGGTGTTGAACGTTTGCTTCTCTGATTTGACACTGGATATACAAGGTTAATGTCGCTAACAAGTATTCGGAGCTCACAACTGATCGTTAGTTCGGTGGAAACTGAGTTGCGAAAATCCCCACACGCTTCCCTCAAATTGTGTCCAGCTGATAAGTAATCTCAAATAGATTTGCCTCTGTGGTTTCTGGCTCTGTATCACACTGTGTTATCTATCAAATGGGTAAATGTAGGCTTCAGTCTTACAGGTGGTTGCTGTTAGTGTGTTTGGCAAAGAGACACTAAGATAAGATGAAGAAAATGGTCATACAGTGACAGAAACAAGCCATTGAAATTGAAATTGAGATTGATATGAGATTATTTAAACATGCACTCTAATTGGCATATACAAGCTTTGGTGGCTACATTAGCCTTGTAGCTTCAGTGCAAACTAAAGAGTTGAACTTTGACACCACACATGTTTTGCCTGATTATGTTTGAGGCGAGGGAAACTCAAGGATGTAGGAAGCACTGCATTTTACCTTTGACGCGAAAGGCCTATTGGGCTGTGCAACAGGAGATCACTATGTCAGTGGTGTATACTGTCTGACGTGGCCCACTTTCAGTCCCCGTCAGCGTGCCAGGCTCACACTGAAAAC
Organism: Rhabdalestes septentrionalis; assembly: GCA_037832545.1. Taxonomy (NCBI): domain Eukaryota; kingdom Metazoa; phylum Chordata; class Actinopteri; order Characiformes; family Alestidae; genus Rhabdalestes; species Rhabdalestes septentrionalis. Next base: position 1,248,518 of record JBBMFX010000122.1, on the reverse strand, counting down.
ATATACTGTGTTTAAAGATGCAAGAACAGGTTTAAGATTCAATACTCCTCACACAGACTTTTGCTTTTGGGGCATTAGGTGTCATGTGACTTATCATCTGCATTTCAAAAGCTAGACCACAGTTGAGAAATGTGGGTCCTTGGGAGCAATGCCCTGTGAAGGTCCCTCATTTGTTACATACTGCAGGAACTACCAAGGCCTCGGCCACGTCATCAGTGAGGAGTTGGCATGGAATCTGATGGGGAAGACTAAAGACTGTTGATATCAACACCAGTAAGCTGTTAAAAAACAATGATGTACGTGCCAGGAAAAACAGTCATTTGTCTGTAGTTAGATGCTGTTTTGTGAGATAAAAAGTGTGTAGTTTCTTGAAAGCTGGTTACTTTCACATGTATTTAGTTTAATTTCACATGTATTTAGTTTTTCTTTAGGCACAGCTAAAGAAATATCACACAGTATATTTTACTGTACATTTTACTGGCATAAATCTGCAATAGAGAGGCGGAGAGAAGGCAGTGAACGATACTCTGGTAACACTATATATAGTGTGTGTGTGTGTGTGTGTGTGTGTGTGTGTATATATATAAATATTTATAAAGTATATATATATATATATATATATATAAAGTACAGGCCAAAAGTTTGGACACACCTTCTCATTCAATGTTTTCTTTATTTTCATGACCTTATACATTGGTAGATTCTCACTGAAAGCATCAAAACTATGAATGAACACATGTGGAGTTCTTCAAAATAGCCAACCTTTGCTCTGATTGCTGCTTTGCACACAGGTGTTTACTGCTAAACTCCTCTGGGAACTCCTTCAAGACTGTTGGAAAACCATTTCTGGTGACGACCTCTTGAAGCTCATTGAGAGAACGCCAAGAGTGTGCAAAGCAGTAATCAGAACAAAGGGTGAAGAAACTAGAATATAAAACATTTTCAGTTATTTCACCTTTTTTTTTGTTAAGTACAGAACTCCACATGTGTTCATTCATAGTTTTGATGCTTTCAGTGAGAATCTACCAATGTAAATGGTCATGAAAATAAGGTGTGTGTATATAGTTTTTTTATGCATGTTTTTTTTTCTTAAACACTATAAATATCAAAAATATATGAGAGATCATATGACAGACACAACCTTCAACAAGGTGGAACTTAGTCTTTTTTAGGAAGGAGAGAGAGGATTCACAGGCCACTGCTTAATGTCTTCATTAAGTCAACATACATGATAGTGCTCATTTTAGAGCCCTTAATAAGATGGATCCTGTGTGTTATGGCAGGGAAGAGGACCAGGAGCTACTACCCTGGACTCTATTCTCTATTGCAACAGACAGTGATACCACTAGAGGGCGCTATCCTACTGGATTCTCGTTCAGTCACGTGAATGTGATAGAGATCAGTGCCATTGTAGCGCACTAAAATGCCCTGAAAGACCGCTTTAGGCCTTGGACACAGTAGTTAGACGCAGGAATTCGTGAGAAAAAAGGGATGAAATAATAGAGTAAGACAGAAAGCTTTCACTTTATCTGACAAGGTTCTGAGTGTATTAACATGAGTACTGATTATCCATTGAGCTTTCTGGTCATTGTTGAGGCATTCTTCCCTGCAGGCTGAATGGTGGGAGACAGATCTTTCTAAAAACAGTATTAGTATCCACCCCATCTATCCATTGCACAAGATCTTCAAATGCTACCCAATCTGTTTGAAACACAGGCTGAAGGCTATAAATTAGCTTTTAGCATGCCATGTTAACATGAAGAGAAATGACACTTGTGAGTGTTCAAAAAACTGGATTTTGCCAACCAAAGAGCATGGTGAAGCAGGGCCTTTGTAACACAGTGATTCAAAGCTGGTTCACTTTCTCATCTGTCTCATCTCATCCTTGTATGGGAGACTCCTAATAAATATTTGATGAAGCTTCTGGAAGAGAAAGCAGCCCAGAATCCAAAATGACAAACAAAATGATTAATAGGGAGAGTTATTGTGTGTGTGTGTGTGTGTGTGTGTGTGTGTGTGTGTGTGTGTGTGTGTGTGTGTGTGTGTGTGTGTTAACAAACATGCTACTATATTCCCTCTTAAAGTTCACCATCTCAAAATATATCAGACCTGCAACTGTCAGTCAGCATTATGCAAATTTGTGATTGAGCATTCCAGCCAAAAGCGAGCCTTTTATATGTTCTCTCTCAGGTTAGGCATTTTTATATAGAGCAGCTTGCATCCCTCAGCTTCAGTGGTTTGACACAATTTATTATTTTGTTAACTTCCATCTATTAGGTTCTCTCACCATGATACCCAGCATGCACTACAAAAGATGCATCGTGGCACCATTGGGATCCACCCCACCGGTGATAAAGAAATCTTCTGATGTACAATCTAATAAATACTCACATGATATTCAGCATTAAACAACACACCCTCATGTGTTCTTTCCAAAACACTTGCAGTTCCTCTTGGGGGCTTTCTAGTCTTCAAACAGGAAAAAAAATATATTACACGTTTGGCACTATGGTAGCACAAATGCTGGAGACAAGTAGGTGTGTTTACTTCAGATGGATGACATACACTGATGTTGCATGAAATACATTTGTCTACTCAGATAGAGAAAAATGTATTGCATTGCTGATCACATTTACCATTACTCTTACAAGCTCAGGAATATTGTGTTAAAACGTTTTTGCACAAAGCCCACACACTAAAATGAACAGAATGACTTTAACTGCAGCCTTAAATGCAACGTGGTTTAATAAAAATTTAACACATCAGTATTTGACAACTCTTACCCCGACACCGCGACAAGTGTGGCAGGTGTGAGGCAGTTTGTGTGTTGGGTGAGGAGAGCTCAGGAAGTGGTCAGGGGCCCAGTAGAGCGCAGACCAGCTCCAGCACCTCTGTTTATCATCCGTCACTGTTTTGGATAAGATAGCAGCACTGCTGCTGTGTCAGTTACTGTCTTCTGGTGTGGCAGTTCTGCTGGATCTGACAAGGTTTCTAAACAGGCGCCTGCTCTG